>JAFBJS010018267.1:32775-43557 GCA_016785265.1 Paraplagusia blochii | reverse complement strand
ACAAAGAGGAGATTGATGGATGCAGTGAGAGGGAGGACATGGAGGTAGTTGGAGTTAGAGTTGAAGATACAGAGGACAGGGAGAGATGGAAATTGTTGACTGGCTGTGGCAACCCCTGAAAAAGAAGAAGTACTACACCAGGTAGACATGACAATTGTACTAAAATGAAGAATTTTAGTACAATCTAAACTGCTAAATGGCCTGAAAAATACTACAGTCTCTTTGTATTGAACCGTGGACAATAGGAGCTATTTAAATATAAAGAGGTTTTCTTTCCTCCAATCATCCAAGTGTCTGAGTGATGTCTGGCTTGCGTTGAAAAGATTTTTTGCTGCATAATCAAATCAGTATCTATTCCCTGCTGTAAAGAATGTGCTGTCATACTTCAGTCTGGAAAAAAAAGCTAAACTTTGATCCCGGAGCGTATGGGAAGAGAATAACATCAAGAGTGTGTAATAAAACAGCTGATTTTAAATGAGTCACTGATAATGTTGGTTGCACTGGCAATTATCTCTAGTAAATTAAATTTTTACTGCCGTGAGTTTCAGTTAAAGTGATACATTTGATTATTGTGTTTACATCAGTAGTCTTCTCCCAGAAGATGGCCATGTTGGATTGTCATATTTTAAAATTAGTTCCAAGTAGACAAACCTAATATTTTTGTTGTTTAAATCAGTGTCCCCAACCTTTTTTGCTCCACAAACCGTTTAATGTCTCGTATTATTTTCAAGGACCAGTCGTTAAGTTGTGGCAGATAAATACCAATTTATAAAATTAAATTTCCGGTGTTCTGAAAAATTTTCCTACCTATAAAATCTTCCTACCGAAATGAACTGTGCCTGCGCACAACAATGATTTTCAACTGAGAAAATATTTCCTGATCAAATATAGTTGCATTATTGATGATGGAATCCTAGCCATTCCATTGGTCAGTTCTTTTGATAGTATGGGTATGGATCAAGAGTAAGAAATAGCCAGATGTGGCCCGGCACCAATTGACCCACCGACCCATACCGGTCCCCGGCCCAGGAGTTGGGGACCACTGGTTTAAATGACAACTAAAAACCTCAACAGTTTACATTTAAAAAAAGAAACAAACTTGTCTCTGTTATCACTTTGTGATTTGATTTGTAAGGTTTACTGATTTCTCTAAAAGGATCTTCACGGCAGACACTCCTTGCTTACGTTGCTCAACTGCCGTTCCTTTTAGAGCCTTGCCACACCCTCAAAACCTCAGGCTTTGGACCAGAGATGACCAGACATTTGTGGTCAGGGCCTCTTTATTCTAAAAATTATTTGTTACTGTATCCCTGTTCATTAAACTACGGTAAAGTTGGGGTTGGGCAGCATAGAACACTATTTAAACCAGCTAACCAGCTTAAGAAAATGACAAATAAAAATACATATGGAAGAATTTTTACAAAAATCAAATAATTGAAACAGATTTTTCTTTTAATTTTTTTACCAAAGAGAAACTAATCTAATTAAACTTAAATTAAGTGTTTGAGTCATATGTTTATACAATGGGTGTATTTGATTTTTACTGCATTGAAAATACTGGAAAAATCAGTTTGAACGTGCGAACAAATAACTACTTGATTAATCTTGTACTGAAATTGTTGTAGTGAGTACTGCACAACACAGGGGATGATCAATGGTGTCTAGTCACGTACCAAACAGCAGAGTACAATGTAGTAGAGGGTGTAATGTTCACTGATGGTTTCTCCTTCCATAAAGTGGCACAAACCATTGCAGAGGTCATTACAAGAGAGTGAGGTCTTTGCTGGCTCAACAAAACACCGTAAACCTCAGGGATTTAGGGCTTTGTGAGCAGATTTTATGTGGGTTGTAGATGAAGAACAGTATAAAATCAAGGAAATATCCCATTGACCAAAGACAAATTGTCTTTGTTAGTCTTAGACTGACAAATGCCCCTAACATGACAATGTCAAAGATGTTTAAAGTAATATTTTATTATAGTAAGACATTGTTTCTCCTTGTTAGTGAAGGCGATGTTATAACCCTGACATAGTTTGAAACCTTCATTCCCTGATGGGATGCATTTAGAGCAGACCTGGGCAAACTAAGGCCCGGGGGCCGGATGAGGCCCGCTTGGCGTTATAATCCGGCCCGCCAACTTGTCCTAATTTTACTTTTAATTTATATTATTGTTATCTTTTCCCTGCAAAGCCAGCATTTCCCCAATAAATTGTCTCAAAGAGGCTAAAAGCATTTAGCCTTTATTCAATACTTTGCTCATCATTTATCTTAGTTCACTGAAATACTCAATCTTTCTATCCTGACCCTGGCCTGTGACTCAAATTTTAGTACCACCTGTGGCCCGCGAGACAAAATAATTGCCCAGGCTTGATTTAGAGGTCCTCTGACTGACCCTTGGACGTAGCTAATATTTTCAATAGCAGATCAATCTGGACTGCTGCACGGCAAGTTGAGTACAGTTGTAATACTATTTTCCTGTTTTTGCCTTGATGCATACGTCATGTGAGTGATCATCTCGAAATTCTGTGACATTTCACCAAGGATTTGGAAATTGTAGTTGAAATCTACAACCTAGCTCCTTTTCATGGAACATCAAGTTCTGCACAGTGTCAACATTATAAAACCATACGTCTCGAATTTTCTACAAAATTCAGGAAGAAAGAAAAATACCTCAAGAGTTGTATATTTTTTATAATATTATCCGCAAAATATTTTTTTACTTTTTGTAAAAGTATCACATGAAATACAAAATATAAATCTGTTAAAAAACTTTGAGATTTTTTTAAGGTTTGATATATTTTAAAAAATGTGCAGCATTGTGTAAAACGAGGAGTGTGGAGTGCATTCCTTGAAGTGAAGTCTTGGCAGATGTCCCCGCATTCAGACTCAAACAGGCATGAGATGAATTACAATGAATACGATCTCTTGCTGCAATCTGGATTAAGGATTCATTGAAGTCCCCAGTTTGTCAGACCGTTACGGCCCAGAAATCTGTGCTTTCAACAACAAACATGTCATCAACCCGTAGCATTAGATACAATACTAGTATTCCTGCTTTGAGGGCTCCAGTTTTATGAAACTGGCCTGTCATCTTCTTTCTTTTGTATCCGGTGTAAAGTATTTTTTTGCTTAACATTTCAAAAGTTCTATGCCGAAGCAGAAACAGTTATTATTCTTTCCAAAGGTCATTGTGGTCACCTTTTGATTTGGAAGAAAAAGTCTTTATTCAATAATATACCCTTCAGGAAAATTGGTATTTTTGTTGGTATTTATGACTTCCTTTTTGGAAGAGCTTGCACTCGAGCAAGATTTAATCTCAATAAATCGTTTGGAAAATACATAACCTTCTTTGCATGTTTAGACTAAGGATGAGCTTTTCTTTTTTTACTTACTCTTACAGACTCAACTGCTGCAACTTCAATGTTTATGATTGTTCTGCTGTAACAATAAACGTCACACCAGGGTTTTCTGGACTATGTAAGTCTCTTAAACAAACTTAAAACACCTTGTTTGAACAACAAGATTTAATAAGAACATGTTGGAAGTTGAAGTTATTCACCGTTTACTTACCAGACAATTCCCTGAGCTCCAGAACCAATGGGCTTTAAGTTTTGGTAGCGTTTTAAAACTGTGAAGGTGGAGTCTCCTACTTCCACACTGTAGAACTGGTTGTCCACTTTGCTTTTACTCATGTTGTAATGCTTGGCAATATATGACACATCCACTTGTTTTCCAAAACCCTGAATAAATACAGCACAAGTTAAAAAAAAACACACAAACCACATTTGAAAATAAATATGATATTACACTCTAAGTTAAAGATGCTGAAGTACCATAAGTATTACGCAAATTGAATTGTCGTGCTGTCGTGGTATAACTGCCTGCCACTTAAGTAATTCTAGATTTGGGGAACGCCATCTAGTGTGCAAATCCCCCAAACGCTTGGCTGTGTCGCTCAGTGTTGGGTATTAATAAAGTTCTCAATTTTGCTTAATTACAACTGGGCAAAGATATCTAATTAACCAGGAAGTTACGTAACATAACGATTAGTTAGCACATGTACTAAAATAGTTTGAACAAAGTCAACAGTACTCTTCAGACAATACATTGCTTTGTAATAATTAATTGTTAACGCTTAGCTAGTAAAAATAGTTTACATGACCTTCCCCATGCAAAATGTAAAGTGCCACATCTCTGTATGTGACATTAGCTGCTCTAATGTCGTCGCATTTGTCACCGGGCGACGGGACAATATTCATGTAATAATGAGAACACAGTAATCAGGCTATAATTACTGGTGGAGGCAGAGGAGTCGTAGGAATGATGCCACAACAGATATATCAGTTAATTACACAGTGAATAATTACAACACTTCACGAACCAAACAAACATGTACCTCTGTGTATTTTTTATGCAGCAGCGCAGTGCTTTACATGGCACGTCACTGTGCAGTTTAGCTACAAGTGACACAATGCAAAGACAACTTTTGTTGCTTCAAGCATTTGCCTTGGAAATCCACACTTTGTGTGTCAATTATGAACTGCAGGGATTTTAATACGACATTATCACAAATGTGTCATTGAATGTAAGTTCCAAACATAGCAATGCTTGATAATTATCACTGCTAAAACAGACAGTTATAAGTCATGTTGCATTAGATTTGCCATGCTATTCTGAGGACTATTGGCAAAAAAAGATATATCAGTGTTGTGTCGCCTTCGTCTATAAATTTATTTAGAAAGTTTTTGCATCGTTTCAACCTTGAATGTTAATGTGAAAGTGTTGCTGGTTATACATCAGACATGGATTATGCTATATTCACATAGTTTTGATTATGGGTTTTACCCTTCATTACGGCTTACAGGCATGAGGCAGATTATTCTGATGTATCTCCAAAACTAAGGTTTCACCACTTTTAACAATGGTGCCACAAATCATCACAAGTGACACAGGAACTTATAAAGACTTAAGGGTTGTAAACATGCAACAATAGAGCTGTTTAATCTGTACTTTAAACAGTTAACACTCTCTTTTCTTGGTTTGAATAATAAACATGCACATTTAGCATGCAAAGGGAAAAAAACAACATATAAAGCAATGCAGGGGGAAGGAAAGCGAGTGAATACTGTACCTTTTTTACCTGTAAGGAACACACACCTGACAAAAGGCTATCTTCACATCCAGGATTGGTTGGCTGCAGTTGTATAAGAAATGTCTGCTCATAAATACCTGCAAGACACAACGGCAGGAGAAAGGGAATCAAACATTGGTCGTGTCATAAACCAACATCATAATGAAACTACTTTAAGACTGGATCCTGTATCTGCTGCATTCAAGGACTCCCTCCTACACTATATATTTCTTCTACTAACACTTCCTGACACTAATACTCTTTGACATCCATAAGGATGACATCAGTATTAGTTTTAGACAGGAATAAATATTCCTCCTAAAATAATAGTGTGGCACTTTGCCCTGTTGCTGAGAAAGAAACTGACACTTTGTGCCTATTCTTGGCAGGTGTTTCGTTTTTTTATGGCAGAGGAATTCTAAAAAGGCAGGAGCAGCCATGTTTATCTGCCGATGGTGAAAATCACTGACACGTTAACGTTTCCAATCCACTGCAGAATGTAGTGCAGTCGGAGTGAAGCACCAGCATTTGAAGAGGTTTAAGGCTCTTTAAGGACTTCACCTCAGCCTTGTTCACCCTGTGAAGTGCTTTACACTAGTTGTCCCCAACCACTGGGCCGGGGACCAATGCCGGTCCGTGGGTGAATTGGTGCCGGGCCGCAGAGAAATAATGTTTCCTTTTGGCCCCATCTGTCTATTACTTCCACTTGATCCATACTCATATCAACACAAGAACTTAACAACAGAATGGCTAGGATTCCATCATCAATAATGCAACTATATTTTGTTAGGAAATATTTTCTCAGTGAAGACAACAACAATAAACTCAAAAATGAGGCAGAGTCATTGATACAATAGTCATTAGTCATTGATAACTTTTTATACCGGTCTTGTAGCAAAAATATGGTCTGTGTGCACTTGAGAAATTGTTGTGCCCATGCACAATTCAGGTAGGAAGATTTTATAGGTAGGAAAATATTTCACGACACCGGAAATTTAATCTTACAAAGGGTTATTTATCTACCACAACTTAATGACCGGTCCGTGGCAGAAAAAAAGGTTGGGGAACACTGCTTTACACTACAGTAGCATTTAATCCATTTACACCTATTCATTTTTATGCAATATATTAATTCAGCAAACTACTGCCTGTGGACTTTTTCCATCAGATAGGCTGTATTTCAGACACCTTTATGTGCTCCCAATATGGCCGTCACATTCCTTGCTGGTTTTATGTTCGCCGTTGGATTTATAGTTTCCCTGCTGTTAAACTATTGCCATTTATGTATTTTAATTTAGGAAATTCACAGTAAAGAAGCAGCTGGGGGATTTAATTAAGATTATACATATATTCTAGCCCATCAATTAAAAATATGCAAAAGTGGAATACGGGAATTACCCTGAATTAACATCTTTGGTTGGAGGCAGTGAGCTGTTGCTCTTACCCACATGTGGCATCCAGCTCCAAGTGATTTAGTCCTACTGATAATTAAACTCTCAGGGAGCTAATGATCACATTTCCTAAACTGGAATAACATTTGCTGATAAGGTTGGCAAGTGATGAAAATGAAAACAGAATTAATTTAGGATTGAATTTTGGAATTTATTCCCCAGGGCAGTTACTGCAGGAGTTCTTAACGATTTCATCGATGTGTTTTTCTTGGCCCAGAGAACTGACTTATGTATCACAGTGTGGGCAGTATAACAACTGCCTGTATGCATTTTTCACCTACAGCGGTTCGGGGAAAGGTGATAGAGTGAACATCTTCCAATCTTACAGGCAAACTCAGGACGTCAACAACACATCGGTAACACTCAAACCACAATCTTGGTCCCATACCATAGTGTATATGTGAGGTCTGACAGGATAAACATCCCTGGTGCCAAAAAGGCAACTCAATATTTGCTATTAATCTGACAGATCGATGCTGAATCACACAGACCACCAGGCCAGCTGTATGTGTTGGGCCTTAATCTTTATCCATCTGTGTACATAGGATATTAAACCTCTCACCAGAACCAAAATATTTGTTTTCCATCGGTGTACACTGTCATAACACAAACACCACCTGAATCTTCCACTTTCCGGTTAGAAATGATGCCGGGAATGGAGGGGAGACTGTACACACATGGACAGTACTGGAGACGCGTGGACACAACACCACAAATAATTATATTTGGATGAAGGTTATGGCCTAGGCTGCACTGGGCTACATACACAATCAACTCGCCAAAGAGTGGGAGTAGATATATAGCACCAGATATATATGTGGTGCTGCAGCAGTGGCAAAGCGGTTGAGGAGCAGATATGGTTCCTTAAGGCTTCAGGTTTAAATCCATTAGTTGTCAGGTTGCCACTGTATCCTGTGGTGTCCTGAGCATAGAAACATAACTTCCAGTGGGCTCAACACCCACAGCAAGGCTCACAGTAAGGTGCAGTGTGATTTGGGTGGCAGTTGTGGAGACTGCTAAACCTGCAACCTGGCAACAGACAAGTAAATGAAGATGAATGAATATTAGGGGTGTGCACATTAATCGTTTTGGATCGGTTTGGATTGTACTTAACCCGAATCGGATCGAACTGGATCGATCATTTAATAATTTTCATGAATCGTTCCTGAATCGGATCGTAGCCTGTGAATTGAGATATGAATCAGATCATTATGTGAGTGAATCGTCACACCCCTAATATACACTATATATATATATCTATATATATCTATATATATATATATATATATATATATATTAGGGGTGTGCAATATTATTCGTTTTGGATCAGAACTGGATCGATCGTTTATTATTTTTTATGAATCGTTCCTGAATCGCATCGTTATGTAAGTGAATCGTCACACCCTTAATGAATATATACACACAATATACACACAATATATTTATACGAATGATTACAATTAAAATATTTTTTTAGTGGTTCAACTCCTTTGCCTTGCAAATACGTATAGTCCCGAGTTTGATTCCCAGCCTGAGTTGTACATAACTTCATTCACATTCACTGTAAATGTTCCCATCATTTGATTAATAATAAACAAATCAGGCAAGAAATGCTTAGGGATAAATTCTTTAAAAATTCTCTGTGGTTAACTGTAAAACATTGTTTCCAATGGTCGGGGACACACTCCTTATTTTGGTTACTGAACTAAGGTGTGTAAAACGAAGCAAATCATTGACTTAGTTAGTTAGTTAGTTAGTAAGTTAGTTAGTTAGTTAGTTAGTTACAGAGAAGAAACTTGGTCTGGAAAATGCAGCATTGACAAAATCACAGTGTTTAAAGTAAAGTTAATTGGGGATTTGAGGCGAATCTACAGCACTACAGTATCTCTGCAGAAATACTGTTAATCCAGGATTAAGGAACTGGAGACTTAAGGCAAAAAAGTAATACAAACTCTCAGTTCTTGCCAATGTTTTTTTCCCATGTTGAATAACCATTAGTTAACACCAGAACACCTATCATCCTCAACTTTTACCAATAACCTGCTTCGATCTCTCTTCGTGTATAAAAGTAAAAACAGAATATAGAATCCAAAACTCAACACCTACAAAAAATCCCAGCATTAACCAGAAAATTGAAAATGCTCTCCCCCTCAGAAACACCTATGCCTTAGTGTATTGCTTGCTGTTGCATCAGTGACTACGCAGTAGGACTTACTGTACGTAGAATTTAATGAAGTTCTGGTCTCTTTGCACAGCGCAGCGATTGCACGTTGATATAGGCACAACTCCCGCTCCGGGAAGTGACGGCTGATGAATGGCGCCTGCGTTTCTGTATTTTAAATCTTCCAGGCTGTGATCCCAGATTTACACTTATGTAAAAGGCAACTTGCAGATTCTGTATCGAAACAATTTCATGCCGGAGCAGTGGGAAGATGGAGCAGGTGGAAAAATAGAACACCTGCTGCTGAACGCATCACTTTTTGGGGACAAATATTAAAGGATTATTGCACATAATGAAGCAATGTAGGAGTGATGTGTTTTGGAAGCTACGGCGTGAGATTCACAAAAAAAAAAAAACTCAGCTATGACAGACGTGGGCAAACGTTGTGACTCATGGACGTCAGTTGCTTCTAAAATTGGACACGGGGCCACATCAGGATCATTTGTGTGAGCTAGGATAAATGACATGTAAAAGTCAAGGAAAGCAAACTCCTTGTCATTGTGACATTGTGATCCACACAACAAAATGTCACCTCTGTTTTTAACCCATCACCAAAGTGAATAGTGTGTACGGTGCCATGCTCAGTGGACCTCAGTGGTAATTTGGCAGTTGGTGGATTCAAACCTGAAGCTCTGTGGACGCTAGTCTGGTTCCTTAACCACTAGGCCACCACTACCCCTATTCTTGAATACTTTTAGCTTTATCTCTGCTCTCTATTGGCAAATGCTGGCATTGCAGGGAAAAAGCAGAAGTAATTTCCTGAAAGGAAACTCCCGAGCATAGGCGTAGCCACAGGTGGGCCAGGGTGGGCCTGGGCCCACCCACTTGTCAGTCAGGCCCACCCAATCCAATGAGAGGGGTGAGCAAACTTGGCTATTATACTTTGGGGTTGGCCCACCCTAATTTTTTCAGGGCCCACCCACTTTAAGGGGTCTGGCTACGCCCTGCTCCCGAGGGATTTATAAAGTTCTATCGATCCATCCATCTTTCCTCACCCAAATATTTTGTTATTTTGTTCACATATTTTATGAATGTGTATAGTTTGGGCGAAGTTTCTCAAAATGCCAAATGAGCTACTTCTGGCCCGCGAGCCTTAGTTTGTCAAGGTCTGTTCCAGTTAGTGGTCTAGTACTGTATGTTAATAATGTCATTTTCACCATGCGTATATATACGTAGAGCAGTGATTTCCAATCACGTTGCCATGGTGGAGAGATCTTATGTCACTTTATTATTCCCAAAACTATTGATCATTTATTATAAAGTCATCGGAGGGAATAGGTATAATAGTTATTACAATGTTGAACAGGCTGCATCCAGTCCCAGGAAAAAAATTGATGTCTTAGAAGTTCAGTAATGCTGAAGGTTAAAAAAAGTTCAAAACTAGATCAAACATCTCCATCTGATCTGTGACACCCGGCCCTAAAAAGACTAGGAACATCTCGCATCATCAGTGAGGTGATAATCATTTGTAGTAACCATTTCTACACTGAAATACAAGTTTGCCAACTTAACCAAAATTTTAGACCTCGCCAATTGTGTTTACGATTGATTGATTAGTTTTAGAAACCAGATCTAAGATGATCAACGACTAATCTCTACTTCTCATGATGCAGTATTGTTCTACCATCCATATCCACTATCTGTGTGTGTCGTAGACGGTGCTTGTCCTTTGGATTCTGGCTTTTCTGTTAAATCTGCACCAGTGGACACATCAGTGCCTAGGGAAAACCAATCACATGGTTGGATTCTTGGCAGGTTGTGTCCCTATCTATCTATCCTTCTTCTTCTCCTTTCGTCTTGTCCCTTTTTCAGGGGTTGCCACAGCAAGTCAACATTTTCCATCTCCTCTGTCCTCTGTATCTTCCACTCTGACTCCAACTACCTTCATGTCCTCCCTCACTGCATCAATCTCCTTTAGGACCTCTACCAAATAGCTCCATCTCTAGGATCATTCTTCTACCAATGTATCCACTGTCCCT
>JAFBJS010018267.1:3961-32724 GCA_016785265.1 Paraplagusia blochii | reverse complement strand
ATCTCAGTCTGTCTTCTCTAGCTTTTTCTCCAAACCTTCCTGTCTGTGTTGTCCCTCTAATCACCTCATCCCTGATCCTGTCCATCCTTGTCTCTCCTAAAGCGAATCTCAGCATCTTTAACCTCCAGCTCTGTCTCCTGTCTTCTGCCTATTCCTAGTGTCTCTGATCAATACATCATGGCTGGTCTCACCGTCCTGTAAACCTTTCCCTTCACCTTAGCTCACACTCTTCCATCACAGATCTATCTATCTATCTATCTATCTATCTATCTATCTATCTATCTATCTATCTATCTATCTAGAAAATACACAAAACATATTATTATTAATATTATTATTAAACAAATTAATTTCCCGACAATTTTCATGTGGGAAAATAACGTTAAATTAACAGTTATATAAACAATTAAATAATCTGAGTAAACTCTATATGTTTTTGGTTGCCCGTCATTACGGGCTTTCTGACTGGCCGGCTGTTGTTACAGGACATGACTGTTACAGAGATCTGAGTGGTTCACAGGCTGCTGGATGAGTAATGATAAAAACATAATGTGTCTGTCCATCTTTTTCTAGCATCAGTCTTTTAGTCTCCCTGTCCTCCCGTCTCTCCTCCTTCTCCTCCTGTCAGAGGAGTGAAAGGTACACGCACATCTATTTTCCACATGTCTTGCTGTAAAACACACACACACAACGTCTTCAATCCTCCCTCCATCTTCAGTCAGTGCGCGTTCTCCCCTTCCCTGTGTTCTCGCTTTTGTCCCTCCCTTGCTCCCACCATTCCCTGCTCCCAGGCTCGCTGCAACCATCTCCCCTCCCCCTCCCTGGGCGCTCCATTGTGAGTGCTTGGTTCAGCAGCCTCAGCCTCTCCTGCAGTACGCAGCCTTGCTAGCCTTGCCTTTGGTGCGCGGCCCAAGACAAACACAAAACAGCCTCCCTTCACTGGGCTCGGGGGAACGGAAACACTTCAAACTCCAGGCTCGTCCAAGAAAAACAAAACAATGTTTGCTCTTCCACTCACCTACGAGTTAGCGTAGACGTAAATTCATACACACTTACATTTGTTTTAAATAATGACACGCACACGACCTTTGCTTCATTCACTCAGGTCTCACCTGCATCATCTCTTCAACATTAGCAGGACTAGTAGCAGGCTACTGGAAATCTAAAGTGCACTGCAGTTTTCTGATGAGCTGCATGGTAACAACATGTTCAGCAGTGGCACAGACAGCAGCGCATTTATCTGATTTACAGCAGTTCTTAGAGAACTTGGAACATCTCAGGATTAAGAGGGATAACACCACAGCACAACAGGAACCAGTGTACTTTCTGTCGTACAACCTCCAGCATCAACATTAAAACCAAAATGATTAAAAAATAAAGATTAATCTGACTGAATCATACAAACGCTAACATTCAATATGTAACTTTTACAATTGTGACTTAAAAAAAAAGCTGGAGGTCACCTGACCTCAGAAGATTTACTTAGTCTGCACAAGATGGCTTTCAGAATGTGATGAAGTGCTTAGATATACAGAACACAAAATTGTTTTTTATTGACTCTGTTTCTGCAAAGTGGCTAGAAATACAACGGACTTAAAAGGGTAACTTTAATTCAGCAATAATGAAATGTATGGATTGTTTCCATACAGTTTAGTGGACAAACTGGACAGACAAAGGGTTTTGGAGACATACGATGTTGACTGGTTCTTGTGAGACTGAATGAATGTGGTGTTTTGTCTTATCACTGCTTCCCAACACTGTGATTCTAACCAAAACAGATGACTAATGGAAAGAGACGAGCACGTTCTCATGGAAACACATCACAGGATAAGAGTGACACGTAATCCAGCAGACTTGACTACAGCACTGTAACAATGTTTGATCAATGTTTCATCTCATGTCTGTATAGGCATGGCCAAGCTAAGGCCCGAGGGCCAGATGTGGCCCATTGAGCTTTTTAATGTGGCCCTCCAACCATGTCCAAATAAATAATTTTATTTGGACATTAGATTAATAATAGTTTTAATAGTTTTTTTTAGGATCATAGGAGTATCACTATCATACTATAGCATTTACAGTAATGGCCAATAGTGTTAAACTACCTTTAAATAATAATGACATTCATTCATTCATTCATCTGCATCCGCTCATCCGTTACTGGGTCACAAATCCCACTGCACCACACTGTGAGCCTTCCTGCGGGTGATGAGGCCACTGGAAGTCATGTGGGTTGGGATGGTGCTATGCTCAGCGGTAACCTGGCAGGGGAGCCAAACCCGAAGCCAAGTCCACTTCCTTAACCGTTAGTCCACCTCTACTGGTCCATGGTAATGACAATAACAATATAAACTTAGATATTTTTGGCCATGTAATAAGAGAAATACATATAAAATATCATGCAAATTAACAGTAACTAATGGTTATTATAAGGATCAAATGCACAATTAAGTCATTAATGGTTAAATTATTAACATATTCCTGTATATTTTATGTGGAAAAAGCCACTTAATTAAAAAAACATAAATAATTTGATAGTCAATAGGACAGTAAGTAATAGGTAGAAGTAAAAGGACAGTAGTAATAGGAGAGTAAGAGATTAAATAATATAAAGATAAACGTCACCACTTCAAAATCAATCAGAAAAACTAATTTAAAAAACATCTTACTGACCCTGTCCTTCACTTTGCTCAACACCAATGAGTGTAACACAACAACGACCTCATCCTAATGCGCTACTTTTTATTTTACATAACATAGGATTAGACTACTGATAATCCAGCGTCGGCAAAACAAAATGGAATTACAACGTTGCCATCATCTGCAGCAACACAACACCAGACAGTTTTGGAGCCTGTTTTTATTGCCTTCTACCAAATACCCACTGGATCGATACTTGTGATCAGTGTGTGTGTAACCCTGCAGAGCCCGTAGCCCCGAATGACACAGATTGCCTTTTAAAGCGGAGGGCATGTGTGTCCATCACACTTCCACATCTAAAAACCTGTCCTGTACGCCATAGGACGAGGACAGTAAAAGACTGTCCGCAAGGGTTTCTGCCCCTCTGCAGGAACACGTGAAAAATCTGCTTTAATTGTCAAGCATGCTCCCTGCATCACTTTCCCAATCACGGAAGACTGATGGTGAATAATTCAGCAGCCAAGGTCACTCAGCACTAAAACATTCCCTCCTTTCCTACTTGATCACGGACAGTTTGTTGTGACACCTTCAGGTCTTTGGCGATTCCACGGCAGAGCAGCAGTAATTATGTCCCTGACTGCGGGCATTGTGTGTTGACAAAAAGCCCAAAGATTTCAGGAATTACTAGTCAACATAACAGAGTATCGGGGATGATGATAATTGTTCCTGTGACGTCTTCCTTACTTCTACTGGAGCCACGGTTTAGTCAAATGCCTTGCAAGGGATCAATACGCAGAAGAAAGGCCTCAAATAAAGTGGATCTGTTGAAGAATCCCATTCCCCTGAACTGACTTGTGTGTTGAGAGACGAATCCCACCTTCATCCCTCTCTACGTGTATCACGGCTTCAGTTTATGAAGCACGGAAATCAGTGGTAAACACTGTCTCCATCATCAAATCCCTGGTTTACGTGAGGCTGTTGTGATGGAACACCGACTGATCCCATGTCCCCGCTGAAGCAGTGATGGTCTGCATAATGCACAAGGTGCGCAGCTGACTTTTTATGGGGGTGGATGGATGGAAGGGAGGGATGGATGGAGGGAGGGAAGATGGAGGAGGGGGTGGGAGGAGGGCATCATCCATTTGCACCACTCCTGCACTTCCAGGCTAATGTCCATACAGTCTGCTGATGATGATACTGATACTCATGCTGCTGTTGCTGCTGCTCCACTAAAGGACCACCAGTCTTGGAAAGGAAATCAATCTTAACACATATAAATATTAAGATGAATAACAGAAAGTCAGTGTCTTAAAATATGACGTTATTCTTCAATTCCTACTAAGTGATTTTCCCCCGAACCAATCACAGGATGCGTGTTTTGATGGGGGGGGACAGAGAGACGGACTAACGCCATAACGCATGTCCCCTAACGGTGAAACATCTGCAGCGGGGAATCCGTCCATCGCTAGTGGACTTCATTAACCGGCCCTTCCGATCAATACCCCCAGCCTCCGGGGCAGATGAAGCCCCCCTGCGAGCATCGCGCATCCACATCACAAACACAGGAGCCCGCACTGGGCCTTACCATTCCGTGCCAGCTGATGACGATCGCAGCCCAGTGACAGTCCTTTTTCAAAACATCCCGACGGAAACCGGTAAAGCGACCATGGTTGGAGCTTCTGGTTTTCAAACGGTCATAAAGATGCGGAAAGTGGCGAAGATCCCCCCCAAAAAAATCAAGCTTTGCTGATGCTGAATCACTCTCTCCCCCCTCAGCTCTCACCACCTTGTAACCATTGTGCTGCAAGATGCTGGCTGTACCATTGTGGAGCTGCCGGAGCACAGAGAGAGAGAGGGAGATAGAGGGAGGGGAGAAAGGGAGATGCACCGAGAGGGAGGGGAGCGGGGTGAGAGCGAGGGAGACTTGTTGTCATAGCAACCCAATAGGAGCAAGTTTGACGTCAAGGGCCTGAGAAACACAGGAGGAGGGAGACCAGGGAGGAGAACGGGTGAGGGAGGGAGAGATGGTATGGATGGAGGGATTTGGGAGGGAATGTTGCCATCCTGCACTGACGGGTCAGGACCGTAGAAGAGGTTCGGTGATAACGCGGAGAACAAGATGGTTTTTTTTGCTAAATATTTTATATTTCGCTTCAATACATATTATAATGCATTATTTCTGAAGATACGTAATAATTTCTCGCATGAAATCTATTTTTTAGATTATCTACAGTAATAAAAATTCCAAACATATATTAATGTCTTATAGATTTTCCTCAGCAGGGGGTGCTATAATGTGGCCCTAATTCCACAGTCCAAGAGTGGACTGGAAAGGTTAAAAGCACATTTTTAGTGGGGGAAGGAACACAAATCTGCACTATGAAGGTGTGTTTTATTTTGACATGTTGTTGCTGCTATTAAGCATATATATTTACGCAAGGTTTTCACTTCTAGGGAATATTTTTTCTAAATTTTTGCTAATTTTATTAGCATTAACAATAATACATTGTTATAACTGATTAATCCCCAATTACGTAATTAATGGTTACATTATTAACATATTATTGTATGCTTAAATATCACAAAAATCTTAAAAAAAATAAGAAAATATGTGCTGAAAAAATATATTGTAATATTTTTAACACTTAAGAATCACAAATAAAATAATAAAATAATAATTAATTAAATAAGTTAATAATTTACTTGCTTTTGCCAGGTATATATCTTTATTTATTCTTTTCTTTTTCAGGAAATATTGGTCTACATTTTTGCAAATTTTATTAACTTTACATTTTATTTTTGCTCCGTGTGTAGTTAATATGCAAGTACAAAAAAATGGCCCCGCCTCAAAAAGTCCTTTATTGGCAAGCAATAAATTCAGTTGATTTCTTTAAAATATCACAAGAAACAAAAGAAAAGCCAAACAAAGGAAACATCCTGGCTTACAAATACTGCAGAAATGTGTAATAATGTGTGAATAACTGCTAAATACATTTTTTTCTTTCTTTTAAAAGTATTTTGCTATAAAACAATACAATATCCTCCGAAAGAATATTGCCATAAATGTTTATGTAACGTCTTAAAAACTTGTTTACAGAAGTGCAGTGGAGCTCAGAATCAGAATACAGAGGCCATGTTTTATCTTTACAAATTTATTTATTCATAGCCTGTATTATTTCCATCCTCTGGAGAGTTATAGTGACAGCTCCAGCCAATATGTAGTTAACCCAAGGCAAGGGGTGGACGAACATCCGGAGAGGATTTGAGATTAAAATTGAATTTTTATGACATCTGGTATTTAAAGTTCAGGGTAAGGACATTATGAAGTCTGGAGGCACTTTGAAATAGAACACTCAGACATATATTTGAGGTTATAAAAGAACTGGAGGTTTGGATTTCTTTTCATTTTATTCAGACAGTAGGTTGTTTAGAGAGTCTTTATTCAAAACAATTTATGAAAGATGGTAGAATCAAAAGAAAAAGATCATGGATGTCTGTCTATTATAACAAAAGACTGCTGAGAAACATCAGTCAAGGGACTCATTGATCTTTTCATCATTCTATCTTGTTCCGTTACATAAAATCCAATCTGATTTTTTTAAATGAACCTTTCCCAGATCATCAGTTTTTACACCAACCTTTAAAATAAAAAAATGAAGTAATGTAGGGTCTGTACAGAATTGTAGGTAGAATAGAAATGACTGGGTAGAGAAGAAAATTAGAAAAAACTTAAATTCTTCTGTTTGTCTGTCTGTCTGTCTGTCTGTCCGGCTGTCTGTCTATTTGTCTGTCTGTCTATTTTTCTGTCTGCATGTCTGTCTGTCTGTCTTTCTGTCTGTTTGTCCGACTGTCTATCTATTTTTCTGTCTGTCTGTCTGTCTTACTGTCTCTCTGTCTATCTTTCTGTCTGTCTATCTATCTATCGGTGTGTCTATCTATCTATCTGTCTGCCTGTCTGTCTGTATGTCTATCTATCCATCTATCTATCTGTCTGTCTGGAGTCTGCCTGCCTGCCTGCCTGTCCGTCTGTCCATCTGTCTAACTATTTGTCTGTCTGTCTATTTTTTTGTCTGCCTCTCTCTCTGTTTGTCTGTCTTTCTGTCTCTCTGTCTATCTTTCTGTCTGTCTGTCTATTGGTCTGTCTGTCTCTCACCCTGTTTGTCTGTCTGCCTGTCTGTCTATCTTTCTGTCTGCCATTCTGTCTCTCTGTTTGTCTGTCTGTCCATACATCGGCCCGTCTTTCTGTCTCTCTGTCCATTTATCTGTGCAGAAATTTGACTCAAATATGTAAAAAATCATTGATATTTTTATACATAAGTCTTTGTCTAAACACACACCGCTCGTGTTATTCTGTCTATTCAGGAAGTAACAGAGATGGAAATGAGTGAAATTGTGAGTCACTAATGTGATAAATGTGATCTCAGCTCTCCCCACTTTCAGATTAAGTGACTGGAACTTTTCTCTCCTCTGTGATTTGCGATTCTGTCTGTGTCATGCAGATATAATTTAGTTTCACTGCTCCCATTAGCCAAAAAAGAACAATCAGGTTATGATCAGAGCATCCAGAGAAATAATGGTTTTCTGGTAATGATACAGCCTTACTGCCAAAGTAAACATCCAGGTAGAAGAAAGTAAGGATCGAGTTCTGGTGTAAGTCTGTTCACCTCTGGTTAGAAGAATCCACAGAGTGAAAGAAACAAGACTGATGTAATGAAAATCTGACTTCATATAAAGACATTTTCTGATTCTTCAAATGGACGATATCTGTCAAAAATTTTATAACCTTAAAAAAAACCACATGCAGCCCACAGAGTAGGTCAGATGGGATTTATTCTTGATTTGCAGTAACGTCAAGTAGTTTCATGACACGTGGCACATGTGGAGTTAACTGCCGGCAGGTCATTTCAGAGGTGATGAGAAAGATGAAAGAAATTGAAAGGGAGCTTGAGGAAGGCTCTTAATGCTTTCCAGCTGGATACAAAGGCTGCACTAACCAGTCAGTCGAGCACATGCCTTCAACCTGCAGTGCCAGGTGCCCCACATTTCTCAGACTTCCAGAAAAAGCAGATCCACCCTTTCAAGTCTTTACGGCGAATGGCCCAGGAGGCTCAGGCTTGCTCTACTAAGGGGTATTAAGGCTAGCACTGGCAGAAAGGGGAATTGCAAATTAGAGGACCTTTTGCCTCCACTTCTCAAGACATTGCTAATCAGGATTCTATTGACCCCATTCATTTCTGCTGCACTGATTTAAGGGGAATCTCCCAGGGAGCAGGAATTATCCTGCCACAGCAGGAGTCATCTGTACCACTAAGGAAAGATAGGAAAATGCCCTGGGGTCCTGAACTCCTGGTGCCTCGTAAAATAGATACGGTAATAAAGTCATCAATGAAAACATTCTCCCCCAAAACAATAGCTGTCAAGGTCTTCCAAAATAAGTAAGCAACATTTGTACTAGATTTCCTGTTTGGAAACAAACTATCCGGAGAGCATGATGGCTGCCAACAATACCAATAGCAAAAAGACACAATGTTGCAAAAAAAGTCACTTGGTGCCTGCAGAGAATTCTCAACGTAGCGAATCAACACTGCGGCTTAAACAGCAGATGAAGAATTGATCCAATATCAGTGCGTGAGATCCAAAAAAATTTCAAAGTTATGTGCTCCATATGTCCAGATTGACAGTGACTCGACAGTGTCTGAAACCTGTGGCACACGGGCCATTTGTGGCACGTGGAGCGATATTTTGCGGGCCCCACCTTGATGTGAAAGTTGAATGTTAGCAGGACCCACAAGATTTAAAGAAGGATTCTACTACTGAATGTGAGCATTAAAAGATTAGTCTAAAGCAGTGCTTCTCAATTAATTTCTGTTAGGCCCCCCCCCAGCAAAAAGAAAACAATTCGCGGCCCCCCATCCCCACTATAAATAATAGCATTTGTCTATAAAATAGTTCTAGCTACACCTCTGCATAACATCGTATCCTTGTTAACATAAAGACAACAAAAAGAATGCGATATAGTTCAACTTACAAGGATGTGCAATTACACTTTATTGCAGTACGGCGGAAAAATAGCATGTTCTCCAGGGTCACATGCGGCCCCCTGAGCATCGCACCACGCCCTCCCAGGGGGGCTCGCCCCACTATTTGAGAAGCACTGGCCCTCAACTTAATTTTGTTCTACATCCCAATGTAATGTTACCCTGTAAAAATGTTTTTTTGTATTCTATTCTAATATCATAAGATACAATCTACTAATCTGTCTAGTAATCAGTTTCATTTCTTTAGTTCGGATTATACTTTTTACAACGGCTTTTGTAGCTGTTCTGCTGTTTTCAGAAATGTCACTCCAGTGACAATACTGGACTCCATTTTCTGTATTCTCATACAACATGTTACACAACAGCAGTAGCTGCTGAAATGCTGAAAAACACGACTATCAGCTTCCACAGTTTACAGAGAAACTCGGGTTGAATCAGGTCATTCTATAATGGTTCTGTTGTATGACTGAACTACAGGAGATAATAATCAGGTCTTTTAGCCCTGACAGGTTCAAACTTTAAGAATTACGGCCTTTTACTGGTTTGCCAACTTGTAGTGATAGAGAAAAACCACAAGATGGCGCAAGACAGACCGTGAATAATGCTGGGATGTGGAGCGCCACAGAAAGGAAGTCATCAACAGTGAATTGCTTCCTCACAGCTATTCATGCTTCAACTCTGGTGTGGTTGAAAGAGACAATAGACAAAAAAAAGCAAAATTGAATGGTATTTATCTTTTTCCCGCTACTTATGGTCATTTCGCAGACGTGAGACTTCAATTTATTTTATGTAGGGTCTAAAACTTGTTCAATTATTATATTTTTTCTTAATATTTGTCTTATTTTCTTCATCAAAATTAATTTTTCTGTTCTACATATGTAAAAATGCATGTTTTTTAGATGATGAACAAACCTTCTGTGTGGTATTTTAAAAATAGCTAAATAAAATAATGTATTTGACCAATTTTACAATATTTTACGAACGTCATCGGCTGGTTTTATATAGTGATGGAACATCATTATTAATTTTCTGGTGCTGTCTATTATTTTAAACAGTAACTTTGGAATTAACTTTATATCATAAGGCAGGCAGGGGCAAACTTTTTGACTCTTGGCCACAATTTGTCCTAAAATCGACACAGGGGCCCAAGTCCAGAGCAGAACGATGGCTCGTTCATTTGAACTGCGTTAAACGGCATGTATAAAACCTAAAATCTTGCATTTCTCATACCCTTTGTGATGTCATCTACTGGGGAAACGTATTATTGCAGGAAAAGCATAATGATAATATAAATAAATAATTTAATTTGGACAATTGGCAGGATGCAGTAAAAAGCTTATAAGATGATATAGCTCTTTATATGAGAATGAACGTGTATATAATGCTTTTTTTCTACTTTTGACTCAGTACTTAGCCTGCAAATCAAGGTCCTAGACCCATAGAACTTTATAGTCACTGCAGGGGCTTTAAAGAGCCTTTGTGTAGATAATTGAATTTGATTTCCTTCTTGCTGCCTGGCTGTCTGTCCTGGGTGAGGATGTCCTCCACTGTCGATCACCCTGAGGTTTCTTCCTGTTTTCCCTGAGTCATTCTTCAGCCGGTGTGAGTGTCTTTAAGGGTACGGGGTATTTTCCTGTTTACTGGATCTTGTTTATTATACATAATTGTTTGTAAAGTGCCTTGGGATAAAGTTGTTATGATTTAGCATTATAAATAAATCAAGTTGAAGTTGCTGAAGGTCTTCTCCTTTCGGCTTGTCCCTTTTTTAGAGGTTGCCACAGCGAGTCAACAATGTCCATCTCTCCCTGTCCTCTATATCTTCTACTCTAACTTCAACTACCTCCAATCTCCTCTCTGTCTCCTACCAGGTAGCTCCATCTCTAGGATCATTCTTCTACCATTAAAACCACTGTCCCTCCTCTGAACATGTCCAAACCATATACATATGATGCTAAAGTGCTACTGGGCACTAGGGAGTGACATGTTTCACGTTGTTGTGTCTAAATGAAATTATTTCTTTAGTATAAGTTCGCTTTTTTGCTCACTTCCGGTTTTGTTGTTGTGTTTTTTGGTACAATTAGCTTGTGGCTAACGTCAGCTATTTTTAGCTTTAGCTACTCGGTCTGTGTATATGCGGGGGGTTGTGTCACTATGGAGACGATGAGAGGACAGACCTCCACATACGGAGAACCAATGGACGACCTCAGTAAGGTGTCTGGTTACTCCCCGGTTACTCCCCGGTTACTCCCCGCCGGCCCACGCTCTCTGCTGGGCTCAGGGAGGAGTTATTGTACTCCTCAGCAGTATTGGTAACTCGACTGCGCAGGACGGCCGCTCAATGAAGTGCAGCCTATGACTTTTCCCGTTAAGGAGACACTCATTTTTTTATTTTAAGTAACTTTTAGCCGTTTTTATGCATTGAGGAGTCCCTACAGAACAGTGGATTTTCATTGACTGGAGCGTTAACCTGTTGCTTCTTCTTCTCCCGCTGCTGCTGACGCCTCGTAGGATCCAAGATGTTGCTTTGTAGATGGGATGGCGTCTGCTCCCGTTTATCTGCACTCTCATAGCAGCCTCGTCGCAGAAGCTTCATCTTTCCCTTTACTGCATTTTCTACCTTCATCTTAACCCGGTGAGTTTCTGTTGAAATGGAAACGCCGTTGTTGATAGCTAACTTTGGGCTTTAACGTTGTCAGCAGTTTTCGTCAGCGAAAAGTAGCTGTGAGGTGATGAGGCCACAACGCCACTGCTTTCGTCTTCAAGTGTTTTCCAAAAATGTGGCTCGCGTCCCCTTTGCTGGGCTTCGAAACTTGTTTTATTATGTATTCTTGAGGGATGGCAGTGACCTAGATTTATATTAGTAAACAAAAAAAATGTTTTAGACTTTGTAAAACTGATGTCTTATCTTTGTCCTCTTTTATTAGTGAATTTCTCTGAAACTTGTTAGTGTTTCCAGTGTTTCTTTTTCAAAAACAATTGCATTTATTTGTAATGGAGAAATAGTTTATTAATGTGCACTGACTGACATTTGAGTCATTGAAAAATGGGCTTTTCTAAATATTATATCTGCGTTCTGCCAGGGCATCCATTTATCCATTTAGTGGTCTCAAACTTGCGGCCCGTGGGCCATTTGTGGCCCGTGGAATGATATTTTGTGGCCCCCACTTTGATGTGCAAGTTGATTTTCTAATAATATTTCATAGATTTGTTCCTAGATCCTATAGTTCTCAAAACTCTGATCCGCAGTCTCCATCTGGTTCAGTGTGGTATTACACAAAATCTATGGGAAACTCATTTTTTTATTAAATTCTTCCTTTTGTATTAAACACTGAAAGCAGACGTGGCCCTTTGGCCCTCAACTTATTTGAGTTTCAGACCCCTGATTTATAGGGTGTTCTTTAATATATTTTTTGCATTTAAGGTCCAGAAAAAAAATATCTGCGCTAGTAAAGAGATGTCATATGTGCAGATTTGTTTATACTGTTATGTCTAGATGTCTCTGTTATGTCTCTGACGAGAACTGTCACATTAATGTCTAAATGTTTGTCATTGCACTTTAATTAAAGCAAATAGCGTCTAACAGGAATGTCAACATTTAAAGGCACTCCTAGCTGTCAATATCTATCATCCCCTAACCACCGAACTGCTTTACATAGAAATGATACCTGGTTTATTTTGTGGTGGTAGTACTCAATACTTGCTTGCGATGACTACTTGTCTAAAAGTTACATCCTCCCCCCTCCACCTTCATTTCCATTGAAATGTAGCAATGTTCCTTGAGGACAAAGATGAGGAGGGATTTGTATATGGGACTATGGGACGAAGAAAGTGGTGATGCTGTCTGTTTGAGCGAGATGTCCATCCACACTCTGTGACCAAGACGGTGTGAGTAAGCACCACTGGAAAAATGGCCAGTGGGATTGGATGGAGTTTGGATTGCTGTGTTTAGAAGCCAGGAGGCGAGTTGGAGCTGAGGGGGGTTGGAGTGAGGTTTTTCGCAAAAACCATGCTCTGCCTGTCACGGCACTCGTAGCAACCCTGTGATTAAGAGAAATGGAGCGGATGAGGTCGAGACCAAAATGAGAAGTGGGGCTGTTGGTCCAGAGCTGGGCCGATCATCATGGAATGGTCTCATGGCTTATTTTCTGGCTGCTTCCAGCCATCGTAGTTCTGAGAACATACAGGGTGGATTATTGTTTGGATGTAGCCTTGCTGAACAATACATTCTACACATGTTGTGCCTCTAAGTCAAGTCAACTTTTAATTGTTGCCATTGGGTTTGTCCTTTTTGAGGTGTGTCACCTTTTATCTTTCATTTCCATTTTTACTATTTATACCTCAGCTAGCTAAAACACATCTGTCAAAACAGTGCCCTGCCCAGTTTTATCTGTTTTTCTCTCCACTCGTCAAATAATTAGATACATACTTTTATTAAGAATTTGCCTGGCATTTTAAAAACACTGCCTCTTGCATCACCAGTGTTGTGGGTTGTAAAGACATGGCGATCCAGGCCGTCCTTGATAACATGTATTTAAATCAGAATTGTGTGCTTACAATCTCTGCTTGATACAGTGAGATTCCGGGAACAGCGGTTCACTCAGAGTTTGTCCTAGAACTTTCCTGGCACTGATGACATTAGGAAGATTTTCACCTCCGTGCTGGCAGAGGGATCCTCGCCTCACCAGCTTCTACTCCAAATGTTTTCGCCAGCTGAGACCACAGTTCTAATGTTTGGAGGATATGAGCGAATTCTTTTTTATAACTTATGTTGTGAGTTATGATTTTGGAAGCTACTGTGGAATCTGGTGTATTTTTTAATGGGTGATTGCCTTTGAAAGCATGGGGTACATTGGTTTCAGACCATTTTAGAACACACAGGCATGTTTTTCAGCTCACTTTGTTAGTACTCGTTACGGGGTAAAAGCTGCAGAAGCAGGAACTTCTCAGGTTATTACTCAGTAATTGATTTTTCTCTGAATTCATTTCAGGGTTTACAGCTGTATCTCAGACAGGAAGGTGGGAGGAAAGGAAAAGCACCACTAAAGCGCACTATCACGTTTCCAGGATTATTTTCTTTGAAATCCTTGTGACTGACTTAAAAGTACTCGGTGTGCTGCAGAATAAGCTTCATTTACACGCTCACATACTGCGTTTTAGTACTGGAATACCTAAGAACAAACCTCCCTACTGTTTTGAAAATGCCGAATGAGAATGAAGGGCTGAAGTGATGAAGGCTGTCTGCCCTGGCTGTTTTGGGCCAGTGCTTCCTAAGCCCCCTCAATAATGAGTAGGAACATAGTCCAATGAGAGAGGGGCTGGCCCGGCCGCAGCCTCGGTGCAGATAAAAACATTCCACTGTAGGTCTCTGTTGAAATAACAAGGACCAGGAAACAATCGCTTTTTCACAGCAGCCGCTCTCCTCATTCTCATGGGTAATGAGCAAGATGGGTAGTAACCCACTTCGTTTCACCCTCCGTGCGTTCCATTTACTAGAATGGTTAACTAGCATTCCTGCATAGACAATTAGTTTTGTGGCATGCTTACTTGATAACTCTCTTCCACAGCCTCTCTCATTCATGGAGAGGATATTGTCAAGTATAACGCTCGGTTAATTTTTACCAGCACTGGTTTAAAGGATGATGCATTTATGCTAAATGTTGTGGGAGAATATATATTTCTGTAAAAGTTTACACATGTTTACACAGATTTTTTTTACATTAACTATGAGATGTTCACCCAGACCCTATGCACAGACATAGGGGGGGCAAAACCCAAGAAACTTAATGGTATCAGTTGAAAATGATGTAATTGGTCATTGATGCATCACATGTCACATGTCAGAATATTACAATAAGACCCAGCCATTTATAATAAACACATGGTCGACGGACAAGTTTCATTGTCAAAAATGTCTGCCAACTCATGGACTAGGTCAAAGATTTTGGACAGATCTCTCAACGGTGTCTTCTCTTCAACTTTTGGCTTGTCCCTTAGTCAGGGGTTGCCACAGCGAGTCAACATTTTCCATCTCGGTTAACCTTTAGTTGTACCACAACCAAATATTCACATTAGCCTCTGCTAGCAAGTTGTGGCTGCACCATTCTGGTAGCGATTGGTGCGCAAGCTTCACAGAAAGGAAGCAAACGGTTTCTGTGTTTTCCTGCGTTCAGTAGAAATTTTCTAGTACAAACATTTAGGACTGAGTTAATTATTTGCTCTGAACTGGCATAGATGGAGACCAAGGCCTCACCTATTATCTACTTGGGTTGGGGGTCTCTCCCTACCCTATCCAAAGGAATAAATGTTGGAAGGATAATAAATTGTCCAACTTTAACTTTGTTTATTTGTAGTGCCAAATCATAACAACCGTTATCACAAGGCACTTTACAAACAATTATGCATAACAAGGCAGGATGGAAAAAAGGGAGAAACCTCAGGGTGGTCGACAGTGGAGGACATCCTCACACAGCAAAGACAGGCGGGCAGTGAGGAGAAAATCAAATTCTAATTTTATTTATACGGGTTATCTTTGGAAAGACTCTTTAAAGTCCTTGCAATGTCAATATAAAGTCGAAGTCCATAGTTGAGAACACAGACTATTGGGTATCTAGGGGAGTTGGGCCATGATTTGGACGCTAAGACCTGAGTCCAGAGAAGTGATAATGTACACTAGCTGCTTGAAAAGGGTCTCATTGATTCAATGATTGATGGGGCTGTGGCCTAGTGGTTAAGGAAGCGGACCCGGGTCTGCAAGGGCCCCGGTTCGAATCCCTCTACCGCCAAGTGACCGCTGAGCATGGTGGGGATCATTTCCCAAAGGATACTCCCGAGGGATTAATAGAGTTCTAAGAATGTAGAAAATAATAATTTTGATCCTTCTGTCCAGATTCCTAATATTCTCTTCACTACTTGACATTTTCACGAATTCCAAATTATATATGTTATGAAAACCGTCTCAGTCCCTTTCATTCCGTTTCATTTTCCCGTTAAAGTTCTGGCGTTGCTGACTTGCAGTTTCTTTACTGCTACAAAAACTTTCTCGAAACCCGCGATGTTTTGACAAGTCACGGGTGATTGAAAAGCAGCTATTTTAAAACCATGTAGTCCCTTAAAAGGCTCTGTAATCTGCACCAGCCAGACAAGATTGGATACAAAGCGTCCGACTTTGTCCTTCTGCAGACTGAAGCGCTCGCGTCAATGCCGGCTTTGAGTAGTTGAGGGAAAAAAAAAAAATCACTGGCATAAGAGAGATATCTACCAACTGCAATGTAGAGTCGCCGTGTAAATTGGGAAATGGAGACAGGCTTTGCACCATCGACTGTAACAGATGTGACATGTTACATTACAGATCAGTTCGCATCGACACAGTATTAACATCTACTTCAAACCATGCTTCACATAAGTTTTCGGACAACACATGTGGGTTTTCAACTCACATAAACACATCTGTGTCTG
Organism: Paraplagusia blochii; assembly: GCA_016785265.1. NCBI lineage: Eukaryota > Metazoa > Chordata > Actinopteri > Pleuronectiformes > Cynoglossidae > Paraplagusia > Paraplagusia blochii. The sequence goes on along the minus strand of JAFBJS010018267.1, from coordinate 16,594 downwards.
CTTCCCATACTCAACAGTTGTTGAGTTGTCTTCTGTTGTCACTTTAGCTGCACTAAAATGTATTTGAAACCAGTTAAGTCTGGAAATTACCCAAGAATGTGTCAACTCTTCACTGTGTCCTCGTGAATAGAACATGCTGAACTTGTTTGTAACCCTAAATTTATTAAAATTAAGTATCATGTCAGTAGGTCTTTTATAAGAATTTAATATCATTGCTTTTTACACGTCATAATTGCAATTAATTCAGTAAAGTTTCACTTTCAGGCCCGTTTTCAGCCACACCTGTCATTAAACATGGCTTCTATTTGTAATAATTGACATGTATTAAATAATTTTAAAGGAGTTTAATGCACTTGTGATTGTTAATTGTTCATGTACAAACTGTCTGCCTTATAAATAACTCTTAACACTATCAGACATGATGTAGACTTGGTTAGTATGACACAATATAAACTCTTTGTAGCCTATATTTAGTGTTATATTAATGCTGAGTGTGTCTGCTTAGTTCATTGGCTAACAACATACTGTACGTTAGATCAGGAAGTTAGTCTTATTTCAAAAATCCTATCTTTGTTTTCTGCTTTTTTCCACTAATCTTCTGTTTGTCTGCACACAGGGAACATGCATGTGTCTCTAGCAGAAGCCCTGGAGGTCCGTGGAGGTCCTCTCCAGGAGGAGGAGGTCTGGGCTGTGCTCAGCCAGAGTGCAGAAAGCCTTCAGGAACTCTTTCACAAAGGTAGGAACATGTGGAATCAAGTCTGCAGAGACTTTTCCCCCCAGGTGATTGTGGATTTATCATCTTGTGGTTTCTCCACTTACTTTGTGAAGATGTACTCTGCTCTGGCATTTTTTTTTGCAATCTCCAAAGCAATTTTCGAGGATTGTTTACGTTGACGTGTTGTCTCTTAATGACACATCTCATCTTTGTTACATTTATTTTTATATTTTCAAATTTCACTGCTTCACAGCTTTTTTTTTTCATTTTTGAGACTGCAGTTAATCTTGACCTTTTGCATTAAAACCCTTTTGTGTGAGTCATTTGTGAAAGTGTGTGTGTGCCACGTCCTTGGGGGCAGAAAGAGATAAACTTGTCATCTGACAGAGTGTCTTTGTAACTGAAGGCAATTCCGATGTTCTCTGACTAAGAGAGTTTTATTGCGAGGGGACAATGGACAGGATGTGAATCAGTTGGACGTTGAAGCGGTGGTTCCTGTGGTCTCCAGTAAGCACATTAGATGTCTTCACACTTGAAAAATTTAGTTTGGTGTAAACAAACTTTGGTGGGATCAAAAGAGTGTATGGAGTGACAGAACGCTATGACATGAAACCGTGCCACATGAGACTTGGTTGTGTTAATGTACCACAACTTTCTGGTGTGGCGGCTGCTTGCATTAGAGGTAAAACATCTTCAAGAAACCTGCTCTGTTCAGTTGCCCTCGATGTAACAATGGTGGTAACGATGTAACAGATCAAACATCATCATGTATCAAAGTCAAGGCCTGAATGGTCTGAATGCTTAGTCACATGTTTGAGAAATTAGCCGTTTTGATCGTAAAATAGGTCATTTTTGTGGGTTGTTTAGAGATTTGGATGGATGGATGGATGGATGGATGGAAGGAACTTAGTTTGTCCCTTTGTAGTAAACTTCGGGAAATAAAGGAAAATAATAGTGTATTGTAAGTTTTTTGTAATCAATCTCGCTAATTGCTAATTGCTTGCTAATCGCCTTGCTAATAATGAGACTCCCTTTTTTGTTATTTCTTTGGTCTTAGACTGAGACTACCTTTATTGTCATTGCACAGAAAACACGACAGTGAAGTCTGGCAACGAAATGTCGTGGATTTTTAGAATTCATTATAATGTAATGTTATCGTTATTTTGCTATTTAACATTTATTTTTGTTAGAAAAAATAGAATGTTATGTTAATAACATTTTTTTTCAGTTCTTTTATCAGAATGAATCTGTAAATAGAGATAGTGTAGAGATAAAGGAATTCCCTTCATCATCTAATTGAGTGGTCTCAAACTCTAATAAGTTGAAGGCCACCACCCACACTATCAATTCACAGAAGGGCCACCTCAGCTTTCAGTGGTCAATACAAAGGAAAAAAAAATACCAAAAATCAGTTTCCCATAGATTCTGTGTAATACAACACTGAACCAGAAGGAGGCTGTGGGTCAGGGTTTTGAAAACGATAGCATTTACCATAAAATGTGGACAACAAATCTTCAAAATATTATTAGAAATTCAAGGGCCGCAAAATATCGTTCCACGGGCCACAAATGGTCCACGGGCCGCGAGTTTGAGACCCCCGATCAAATCTAATCTACTCTTCTGACTGACTATATGTATTGATTGTCAACAGGTGATTTTCTGCATGTATCGGTTATGTTTTTGTTGCCTCAACAAGTAACCTGGCCTCCAGTATTCTTTACAGTTGCTGAGTGAAGGTTCAATCTGAACAGCAGATGTTTGAACCTGTGATTATGAAGTCACTGAGCTACTGTATGTAAAGAGGTTTGTTTTACCACCAGAGTGGATCAAATAGAGCAGACATTGTTGGACCTGGTCGGGTCAGGTATTAACAGTTGACTCTCTTTGATGCTTTACACTGAAAAGCCCAGTGTGGCTACAGAGACCATGGAGGAAGTGAATCATTGTACATTTGACTAAAGTCAAACTCTCTGGCCGTGACTCCGGGCACTTCTCAAACATTGTGATGTCGTCACATTGTCAACACCTAACCACTGGCACTTTTTTTCTGCTGTGTGGTTAAACAGCAGCAGTTAGTTTAGGAATGATTTGTTTAAGTATGTGATGTGTGAAGATCTCTGATTTGTTGGAGGAGTGACAATTTCCATTCATTCATTCCTTCATCTTCTTCTGCTTGTCCGTTGCCGGGTCGCTTGGGCAACTGGTGCCACCCAAATCACATTCCACAATATTGCGAGCCTTCCTCTGGGTGGTGAGCCCACAAGAAGTTATGTGGATCGGGATGTTGCTTTGCTCAGAGCACCTCAGTGACAACCTGGCGGCTAGTGGATTTGGACCTGAAACTTTGCAGACCCAAGTCCACTTCCTTAACCACTTTGCCACCACTGCAGTTTCTACAGAAATGTAGAGCAACAATATGATTGCAATATACAGTAATGCTGCATATAAAAAAATATATATCTGTTAAATTGTTGGAAAATCAAACTGTTAGATGCTAACACATTGTACTAATATTGGCATGTTAATGGTTATATAGATAAATTAAAGAAACATACAGTACTAGTAGAAAGTTCTGTACTGTCCTAAATTAGGGCTGGGTATTGATTCAAATTTTCTAAATCGATTCGATTCGATTCACAAGGGTTCGATTCGATTCAATTCACAATTCGCTTCGGTTTTCGATGCAGTTTTTGTCATATCAATTATAGTTTGGTACCAACGTTATTCTCAGAAGAATCAAAGCTAAAATTTAAACTTAATCCATTTGCTAATAAAAAAAAAAAAATTTTACATTTATTTCCATCACAAATTAACTCAAGGCAGTCAGATTAATCCATCATGCATTTTTTATTTAACATGACTTGACCCAAAATTACAAGGCAGACTCTACTGTAGTTTTAGATTTTAGTGTCATGTTGTTTTTACATTTGTTTTAACCACGTAAATACGTAATCACTTGTGATGCATGAGTTCACGTAAAGCTGTTGGGAAAAGAAGGAAAAAAAAGATTGATTTTTTTTTTTATTTATGAACCGTCCTATTAACAAAAAAATCGATTAAAATCGATTAATCGATTTTTTTTTTTTTTTTTTTTTTTTTTTTTTTTTTTTTTTTTTTTTTTTTTTTTAACCCAGCCCTATCCTAAATGGTCTCTTATCTAAATATCTTATAATATTTATGTATTGTTATTGATGTTACTATTGCAGCCTTATAATATGAGAATACATCATGTGAAGTATGTATATATGGGTTTCTAGAAATTTCTCTTCTCTTCGTATCTTCAGCCTGCTCTGTTCCTCGTCTTCTCTCTACCACTACCACTTAAACACCTTACACTGGGCCAAAGTGATGTACATAAGAGGCAGGAACCTTAGTCAGGGACTAAGTATATGTTACTGGTTGTGTATAAGTGTCAGACCAACAGCTTAACAATGTCTTTTGTTCAATATACTGTATAAGAGAACAGTTCAAAACAAACAATTGAGCAACAACGGGTCAGTGTTGTTGCCTGGAGCGCCATAAAATGAACCGCACAGTGTGTGTGTGTGTGTGTGTACGTGTGTGTGTGAGACATAGTGAAGGATTGAACATCAGTGAGATTCTCAACTGATTCACCAGGTGTGTTGTTTTGTTTATACAGTGTTGGACATTGACAATCAGCTGACTACATAATGTTGTGCTTATTTGGCGGAATGTTTTTTACGGAATTATCTGACGTTATTCTGGAGGTTTGCACCACAGAGAAGAGGAATGATGGTCAGTCGTGGAAGCACAGAATATATGTGTGTGAATAAATGAGAGAAGGAGCAGAGGTGGAGAAGGTGGAGGAGTTTAGATACTGAGGATGGACTGTTCAGAGCAGTGGAGACTGTGGAAGAGAGGAGAAGAATAGAGTAGATGGATGGAACAACTGGAGAAAAGAGTCAGGAGTGATCTGTGATTTTTACAGGACAGTTGTGAGACCAGCCATGATGGATGGATTAGAGACACTAGGAATAGGTAGAAGACAGGAGACAGAGCAGGAGGTGGAGGAATTAAGATGCTTTAGGAGAGACAAGGATGGACAGGATCCGGAATGAAGTGATTAGAGGGAAGACAGATTGAGATGGTTTGGACATGTTCAGAGGAGGGACAGTGGATACATTGGTAGAAGAATGATCCTAGAGATGGAGCTACCAGGTAGGAGACGAAGAGGAGATTGATGGATGCAGTGAGGGAGGACATGGAGGTAGTTGGAGTCAGAGTTGAGGACACAAGACAGGGGGAGATGGAAATTGTTGACTTGCTGTGGCACAAAAAAGGGACAAGTGGAAAGGAAAAGATCCTTAGCTTCTAAGTCATCATCGTGGTGTCATGTCTCAGTCAATATATTGAGTCTAATGGTTCAGTCTTATTGATTATTTTGTTTACACCTAAAAACCAAATCTGCTCAGGCTCAGTCATGTACATCTGCTTAACTCTACTACTGCTTATCCAGATTAGGAGGAGGTTGGTGTGGTGTGGGCTACACCTAGTAACCCAGTCTCTACTCACATGAGTTTTAAACAGGAAACTTGTATTTACATAGTAAATTCCAGCTTTTGAAAGCAGATATTCGGTGCCTCCGTTCCAGATCCTCTGTTCCCTTCCGTGCTCCTTTTGCACGGTTCCATTTTCAGTCAAAGACAAGAATTTTGCAGCTCTGCTCTAAACATTCCTTTGTGTATTTTTAAAACGTTCTCCAACCATAGCGTTGGCTGTGGCTTTGTAGGAGAAGATAATTGCGTCGCGCAGCCTCCCTTGCTTCCATGCCTCGATACTTTTCATTCTCCTACAGGCACAGAGAGACACATGTGTTTTCTGTTTACTTCAGTCATATCTCCATAAATGTCAACGTCCCAAGCTCGACACATTCACACTGGTTGTTTATGTCGAGTCAGGCTGTAAATGCTTAGGAAACATCTAAGCTTGAACACACTTATCCATAAGAGCGTGCATGTGATAACCTCTAGGAATTTCAAGCATAGGAAGTTGTTGTGTTCTGTGTTTGTTTTTCTTCTGCCATTGTTCCTGATCATATCAGTGGTGGATGACTCATCCGTTTCCTCCTTCTCCTCCTCCAGACCCTGCAGCCATGGGCTTCATCATCTCTCCCTGGTCTCTGCTGCTCCTGCCCTCTGGCAACATCTCCTTCATGGATGAGTACGTGACTCAGCAGGACCTGAGGGCTTTTACAGCGCCTGAGGTCCTGGAGGGGGTTTCCTTGTCCACAGTCTCCGACATAGAGAAGGTAGGCAATCTGCCTGAACCTTAACGGGAACATTGTTGTGTGTTTGCACATCAGCCTCTGTTTGCTCCTCGAGTGCCAGTTACGCAAAGGAAAAGCACATACATGGGCCTCTTGGAATCAGCTCAACTGTTGCCATGGTTGCATGATGCTGTCCTCAGTTCTGCCGTAGTAGGGGTGGGTTGAGTTAGTGAATCATTATCATTTAAAGACACAGAAACAGTAAAGAATTAAGTTCTACCAAGGCTTTCAGATTTGACTATAGCAGGGGTGTGTAAACTTGCCCCTTGGACCACAATAGGTCCTAAAATAGGACACGGAGGCTGGGACAGGAGCAGATAGATGGAGCATTTGTAGGAGCTAAGATAAATGACTTGTTAAAGGCTAAAGTGCCTTTAAGTGTCTTTTCTACGCCATCTACGAGAAAACAATTGTTATTGTAGGGAAAAGGCAGGAGTATAATCACAATAAAAACATATTAAAACAATTCAGACACGTCTGGGTGGCCAGATTACAAGGCTGAACAGGCCACATTTGGTCCCTCTGCCTTAGTTTGAACCTCCTGTAATGAAAGTGTTGTGCAAGATTTCTTTAAACTTGACAAAATGTCTTTCTTTAATTGATATAATAAAGTAAACATAGTTTTATATGTTTTTGCATCAAATATTTAGGTATTCTATATCAATGTTCCCCAACCTTTTCTGGGACATGGACAAGTTAAATGTCTTATGCTATTTTCATGGACCGGTCGTTAAGTTGTGGCAGTTAAATGCCCCTTAATAAAATTGAATTTCCGGTGTTCTGAAATATTTTCCTACCTATAAAATCTTCCTACCAGAAAAAACTGTGCATGCACACAACAAGGATTTCTCAAGTGCACACAGCCTATAATTTTCTGCTACCAGACCGGTATAAAATGTTAGAATCTTGTATCAATGACTCCACGTCATTTTGAGTTTATTGTTGTTGTCTTCACTGAGAAAATATTTCCTAATCAAATATAGTTGTATCATTCATGATGGAATCCTGGCCATTCTATTGGTCAGTTCTTTTGTTGATATGGGTATGGATCAAGTGGAAGTAATAGCAGGATGGGAACAAAAGGAAACATAATTTCTTTGCGGCCCGGCACCAGTTCACCACCGGACTGGTACCGGTCCCCGACCCAGTGGTTGGGGACCACTGTTCTATATCACATCTGTTGGGTCAGCTTTAAACAAACCAGAGCTGTTTTTTCTGATCTTTATCTGCTTGATTTGGAGGTGTGTTTAACATCATTAGAACTCAGGTACAGAGCAAACAAGTCAACCCTGATCTACCTTTAAAACCTGGGTCTCAGTTTTCAGGTAAGTCTGCTATGGTCGACTGACTGAGGGAAATGCAAACAGACCTCCCAGCAGAACCAAAGAGAGGAAGTGATGTTGGCTGCAGTGCATTTTAGGCGACATATAGGACAAACAAACCCAGCAGTACAGAACCAACAAATTGAAGGTTAACAATAGAAAATGCCTTTAGGCCTGAAGAGCAAAGAGAACACAAACCCCTGGAATGCTTAATTGTTTTTTTTTAAGAACTGCAGCTCATAAAAGAGTTTCCTTTCAATTATGTTTAATGCACCGTGCAGAAAACATGTGACACACTGTCGTTAGTGACTGAGAAAAGAATATTATTGTTGTTTCTAACTTTTGCACTTGTTTGTCACAGTTATTCAACCGTCTTTGTGTTTTCCTTACATCAGCTGTGATTATGTGCAGAGCTGGGGCTTTTATTGTACTAAACGGGGATGTTACTTTTTAAAACTACCATATAACTGTTTCCTTTCACCGTGTTACAGTTACAATATTGGAGGTGGAGGAGTTAAAGATGCTGAGGTTCTCCTTAGGAGAGACAAGGATGGACAGGATCAGGAATGAGGTGATTAGAGGGACAACTTAGACAGGAAGGTTTAAAGAGCTGGAAAAGACAGATTGAGATGGTTTGGACATGTTCAGAGGAGGGACAGTGGATACATTGGTAGATGAATGGTTCTAGGGATGGAGCTACCAGGTAGGAGACAAAGAGGAGATTGATGGATGCAGTGAGGGAGGACATGGAGGTAGAGTAGAAGATACAGAGGAAAGATGGAAAATGTTGACTCGCCGTGGCAACCCCTAAAAAAAGGGACAAGCGGAAAAGAAACGAAGACAGTAACAATATTGTAAGGCTAGATTTACATTGTTTCAAAGTTTAAACCAATGACGTCATTCCCTGCAGTCTCTTCTCTCAAAAAAATGTTCTCATCTACGTTCTGAGATCCACACCTCCACGTTTCTGACTCGGCCCCTCTGGTAGAAGAGCTGAAAGCTTGCATGACTGGATTCCTGTTTCTGGCACAGCCCTCCAGACCTCAACACAGTTTTGTGCTGAGTCAGTTTTCCAGCCCTGCTCCTGTCTCCCTGCCCAGTTATTTCTGTGTAGAAAGTCTAATCTGTTTCTGTCATTATCAGAGCCCCGGGTAAATATACGTCAGCTGTAAATACCACAGTTTTCCATTCAGAGTTTAAGTCTCATGCCACGGCGGCTCATATGCTTCAGCATATGTTCCTTAAGTTTCCACCGTGTCTGGAGGTGTGTGACTTTAAAACCTGCGCCGTGAGATCCACTCCTAAAAGAGCTTGACGGCTCTGTTGCATTCTTTGGCAGCCCTTGAATTATTCTTTCCTTTACCAAGCCCAACATTCAGGGGAAGTTATTTCTCTCCAAGTAATGAGTGCACAGTAATAAGGAGAAGGAAATGGAAAATGTTCTTTGGATTCAGGCTGAAAAGACCTTTTTTTTTTTTCGCTTTACCAAAAAAAGACACAATTCCCTTTATAGAATTTGAGTAGAACAATGATCATTTGTTCAGAGAGGTGACTGACTTTTAAATCACATTTAAACGCTTTTTTTAAATAAATTAATGAACAATTTTATATGTATGTGTTATGTTTTTTTTTCCAGATGCACATGTATTCCCTGGGGATGACCCTGTTCTGGGGAGCAGACTATGAGATCCCCCAAAGTCAGGTAAAACATTACAATCGATTTTCTCCAAGGAAACAGGCAGTGAAAACAATAGGTGATAAATAGTAAATACTTAGGAAGGATGTTTGTTTTATTTGCCCCTTTCGTGGCTTTATTTATAGGAACCCGTACAATAAAGTAACGGCACGTCTCAAGGCTTTTTGACTCTTGTGAAATGTGACACATTTGTCCAATAAACAGGGCTCAATAAACTATCAAGGTATAAAGAACAACAGCGTTTGTTGTTTTGATGAATCACAGATTGAAACAATTTACACTGGTGCTCATACCGAGAGCTGTTATTTCTAAAGACCTGCTGTTTTTTTTCTTCCTGATAGACGTTTGCAATTATTTATACAATATTGTTGATGGTTACGATGACCACAACCTATGATCATAACCGAAAAAAAACCTGATCCCGGATACAAGCGGCGGAAATAAACTTTCTCCCTAGGGTGGCAGGGCGCTCCCTTGGAGATAAGGTGAGGAGCTCGGAGTAGATCCACTGCTCCTTCACATTGAGAGGAGTCAGTTGAGGTGGCCTGGGCATTTACATCGGATGCTCCCTGGACGCTTACAACGGGAGGTGTTTGGGTCATGTCCCACTGGGAGGAAACCCAGAGGAAGACCCAGGACAGGCCAGAGCAACTGTGTTACCTGGCTGGCCTGGGAACGCCTCAGGATCCTCTCAGATGAGCTGGAGGAAGTGTCTAGGTCAGGGGTGGACAAACTTTTTGACTCGCAGGTCACAGAAGGTCCTAAAATTGGACAAGGGGGCCGAGTCAAGAGCAGAAAGATGGAGCGTGGGATATATGGCATGTCAAATTCATCTATAAAACTTAAAATGCTAAATCTCTATAAGCCTTTATGGCAGGCATAGGCAATCTAAGGCCTGGGCCCCAGATGCAGCCCATTCGGTTTTTTGATGTGGTCCAAATTATTTTTAAAATTAATTAATTGCTTTATATTGATATTATACTTCTGTCTTTTCCATGAAATAGTCCAATAATCAAGTAAATGCCTTTATGACAGGCATGGATGGATGAATCTTAAAAATAACTAAATAACACATTTATTTTATATATTTTAAGTTAATAAGTAATTTAAAGACAAGGTTGGTAGGCCGCATTAAAAAGCTTAATGGGCCGCATCTGGCCCCCGGGCCTTAGTTTGCCATTGTCCTGTCTTGGGAGAGGGAAGTCCAGTTATCCCTCCTTGGAATGCTGCCCCGCGACGCAGCTCCAGATAAGCGGAAGAAGATGGGTGGATGGATGGATGGATGTTTATGATTATACACAAACTTTTTTTTATATTTACTAAAGTCATAAGTCATTAAAAGCTTCGAGCTTTTATTTTATTTCTGAAATAACAGAGAAACCAACATTACCCTGCAGGGATCAATAATTCATACATTCCACATGCATATTTTGTATTGAAATACATTAATATAATTTAAAATGTATAATAGTTGTTAGGAAAATAAACTAAATAAAAAAATCAGTTTCATCCAGTGATTCTTTTTGTACAACCCTCTCAGCAAACAGTGTTAAAAATTAGATCAGCATTGAAGAATTTGGCCTGAAGACAGATATGTGCACAGTGTATCAAATAAATCTCCGTGTGGGTTTGTCTCGGCTGACGCTTTGGCTCAGTGATTATAGCTTACTTGGAACCAGTCAGGTGCAAAACCCGATTAGCTCGGTGTGTTCAGATCTGTGAGAAAATACTGCCCGCATGTTTTAAACAACTGGTTTCAAACTCAGGTTTGTTCCCAGTTATTTTTGTTGTTATTCATTTCCTTTTTCTTTATCCACTGAGCGGCTGCTGTACGTGGCAGAAGAACGCTAGGTGGAACCTGAAGCGTCTGGTGCTTTGTGAGAATTAAAAAAAAAAGAACTTTATATGGAACAAACGCTTTTTAAACTAGTGTTTCAAGGTCTCCCTGTCTTCGTAATGTAATGTGTTTTGTGCGAAACAGCTCACAAGGCTGAAAGGATTTTCTTCATAAGTTCAGAGTCAGTGTTCCAAATGTAACGAAATATGATAGACAAGGCAAAGAGCAGAGAAGGTGAAAGCTTCACCCACACTTCATCTAGTTAGAGCAAAATATGAGGCATAAGAAAAGGCATATAAATGTAATATTATCCGAAGGATTTAGAGTCTTAAATTACATTATTGTCTTAATGTCTAAATTAAGACTTACCAATTAAGATTTATAAAGACAGTTGCTTAGTTAGAGCATTATTCCCGAAAGACTTTTGGGACGTTTGGGGGACGATTGGGACCCTCAGGTGGGTCACAAGGGGGTTTTAGGGTGTAGTGTTTTCCAGGAGGTCACAGTCGTGTTTGCCGGTTCAATTACTGTTTTTCATTGTTTAAAACTTGAATCATTCTAATTGTTAGCAAACCACTTAGCCAAGAATAAAATATGATATATGGCTAATGTCTATAGCAGGGTTCAATACGAAAGGAAAATATTTTAAATCAGTTTCCCACGATTTCTGTGTATCAGGGTTTTGAGAACTATAGGATTTACCATAAAATTTGGAGGACCACATTTTAGAATATTATTAAAAACTCACATCAAGGTTGGGGCCGCAAAATATCGTTGCAGGGGCCGCAAATGGCCCACGGGCCGCAAGTTTGAGACCCCTGGTTTATAGACTTGGGGCATAAATGTTTTTTGAAATATATACATATCTTATTATATCACTGTATCTTGTTCATTCAAGCTTTTTTTTTTTTTTTACGCAGCCAATGAAGTTAGGCGAACACCTCAACAGCCTACTTCTCAACATGTGTGATGATGTCACATTAAGTCGAATGTCGTTGCGCACGGTGCTGGACATCTGCAGCAAACACATCCGAAACTCCAGCTGTGACCCCCCTTTCTCTTACGTCAGGAAACTGGTGCGGTTGGTGCTGGGGAGTCTTTCCCAGGTAGTATATTGGGTTTTTTTATCCCTCATTCAACACTCCCTCTTATTTTTCTGTTGATAAGTGTCCGCATAGTCATGGAATTTTGAGAATGTATGCCTCTTACAAAAAGAAATCTGAACTCCCTTTGGTTTTCCTCCCCTCTACTCCCACTCTTCTCTCAGCTTGACGGCCTGCTGACCGATAGAGAGTCCCTTCCAGAGCGCAGTAAAGAGATTCGAGAAAGACTTAGGGGCAAAGGCTTACCTACAGGTAAGATGCTTTGACTATTTGGTGATTGTGGTATCTATGTACTTTATATTTAGGTCAATGTAGAGGGGACCAGACATTTGCTTGTGATGAATTAAACTTTAGAAGATAAAGACACAGTTATTCCAGGACGGACCAGGACTCAGATAAGACAGTTTCGTTTGAATGTCACACCAACTGTTGGATTTACAAGAATTTTCTGATAAGGCTTTTAATCTGTAAAGAAGATACCCTACTTTCTTGTTAGAAACTTGGACTTCTTGTAGAATTTTCCACAGAGTAATATAATACAGTGGTTCCGAAACACAGGGCCGGGGGCCGGTACCGGTCCGTGGGTGAATTGGTGCCGGGCCCCAGAGAAATAATGTTTCCTTTTGGCCCCATCTGTCTATTACTTCCACTTGATCCATACCCATATCAACAA
>JAFBJS010018263.1:27685-39893 GCA_016785265.1 Paraplagusia blochii | reverse complement strand
GAGATGGTTTGGACATGTTCAGAGGAGGGACAGTGGATACATTGGTAGAAGAATGATGCTAGAGATGGAGCTACCAGGTAGGAGACAAAGAGGAGATTGATGTAAGACATGGAGGTAGTTGGAGTCAGAGGAGAAGGTGGAGAGATCAGGAGGAGATGTGAAGAGAACCTGAAGGAAAAGGAAGAAGACTGATGTAGCGTCTGAAGATCAGGATCTAAACAACCTGATGTTCATCCATGTTCTTCCTGTGTCCTCCAGTCCTCCTCTGCCTGTGTCTGTCACTCTTCGCCTCTGGTCTGGTTCACCGCGTCTGTGTGACAACATGGTAGGTTCCTCAGATGTTTTGGAATTTGAGAAGAAAATTCTTGGTCACTCCTCAGGGTCGACATCTTCATTCTCTAACTTGATGTCCCCGTGTTTCACAGCCTCATCTTCTCACTCTTCGCCTTGTACTACATCAACAAAATATCCGCCGCCCTCTACCAGGCATCTGCTCCAGCTGTGACTCCAGCCAAGGCCACCAGCAAGAGCAAGAGGAAGAACTGAGGAGTCAGGTTCATGTCATCTCCACCAACACTGCAGGGCTGAGGTTCTTCTTGACACAAGTATTTCTTCAGATTTCCCAAATGAAAAAAAGTATTTGTTTCATAATATCTGGCTAATGAATTGGAGACATTTGAAAATGTCTCCTGATCCACGAACATTCCTTTTTTCACACCTCTGTTTTCACACCAGTTGCCTAGAGATTCACACCATCACATTGTTTGTACGTCCATCAAAACAACAAGGTTCTGCTGTGTTTCATACAGATTCTTTTTTTTTATTAAACGGTGTAAAAGACAATGTAGTCAGTGTGTTTCTCCTGCAGAGTCTGGGTTAAAGTGAACAACAACAAGGTTTTTCTGTCAAAAGTCCGGGATTTGACCTTGAAATTGAATGTTTCCTCTCAAGATGTTTAAAAATATTGATTCACTCGGTATTAGCAGCGCAGGTCATATCCCTACGTTTCCTCCAGTAACAAAAATCAGATGACGTAAAGCCTGGGTTTTGGAAAATTATCTAGAAATTTGCTGGAATTGCATCTAAAGATCCTGAGATGAAACCTCAGTTTTTGGGTGAAAAATGGCTCCATCTGTCGGTTTTTTGTTGAAAGAATTTAAAGTTTCAAAAGTTTAATATCTGACATACTTTGTTTCATCAATATATTTGCTGTTATTGATAAGATAAGAAACAAGTTTCTCTTATCAATAACTGTAATAGAAAATGTCAACCGACTGAGACAACTCAGTGGCACAGGCCAGACAGGCGCCATCTGCTGGAAGGGGTGATGTCGCAACCCCTCAGGGGAGAAAAAAAAAAAACAATAACATTCATAAAGAAAATGCTTTTGTCACAGATGTGCAATGAAACTTCCTTCCTCATCTTCCTCCATGGTGAGAATGGGAAAAAATCAACAAATACATTAGAAATATATTTCTCTTATCTTTAAACAAAATCTTTATATATGTATATATATGTGTATATGTGTATATGTGTATGTGTATATATGTGTGTATATATATATATATGTGTATATGTATACATGTATATATGTGTGTGTGTGTATATATATGTGTATATGTATACATGTATATATGTGTGTATATATATATGTATATGTATACATGTACTGTATATATGTGTATATATATGTGTATATGTATACGTGTATGTATATATGTATATATATTTCTTTATATTTCTATATATATTATATTATATTTATTATATTTCTAAGCTTTTGCTCAGAAAGAAAAGTTTAAATTAACTGTGCATTTTTAAACTACGTGGCATTATTTCTGTGTTTCTGTGTTTGTCCGTTTGTGGCACCAACATATATGGCCCACCCCTGATGGGGACAGTGTCCAGGACGAGGTGGTCCCAGCTCCAGGGTTCTGCTCCGCACCATTGTTTAAAAGTGGAAAAAATGCAGAAGTGAAAGCGCCGAGGTGCCGTGCAGCAGGAAGTCCACGCCCCACAGTTAGCCTGAGCTGCTCCTTGAACGGCAGATGATACTGGACAGTTTCCAGGTGACACAGTCAGTCAGCAGGGCGTTCCTGACGAACAGAGCAGAAATTCCTAAGGCAAATAAAGGACGGGGTGTTTGTCCTCGGCTCCTTTTCAATTACCGTCGGATTATAAACTGAGTTTATCATTTATAATTATAGATTAAATGACGGAATTACAGGGTTGGTCGTGTTTCTGATGAACTCGTCAAGAGGAGCCTGTGTCCATAATGATGTGAAATAAATCTGTGTTGCTTCTGCAAGGACTTAACACTTTTAGATGACGATATTGGGGGGTTTATTTGTGTGGTTGCTACACCACGTGTGGTCGAGTTCA
The DNA here is from genome assembly GCA_016785265.1 of Paraplagusia blochii. Taxonomy (NCBI): domain Eukaryota; kingdom Metazoa; phylum Chordata; class Actinopteri; order Pleuronectiformes; family Cynoglossidae; genus Paraplagusia; species Paraplagusia blochii. Next base: position 37,511 of record JAFBJS010018263.1, on the reverse strand, counting down.
GTTGTTTGTTCCATCACTTTGGGTCAATCTTTTCCTCTAACGTTCCCTTCTGGGTGATGAACAAGTTCATTGTTCGTGTCGAGGCCAAGTGCAGAAACTGCTGCTGAATTTGCGTGACCTCCGGACCTTTTCAATTGTTCTACAGCGTCTCAAGAGAAGAATCTGACGACGGCAGATACATGGTAGGTAAACTTTCATTTTTAAAAAACGTTTTGCATTGATTTCTAAAGCGTATCATTCATCAATATCACTTTTTCTTTCCGCTACAATGAACTGTTCTGATTTGAGTCACTAGTTGTTTATTTTTAGGCAGGTTGCTTAACCATAACCAACTAATTTACGTGTGCATTTTCATATATTTATGTATTTTGATTTACTCATATGTGTAATTTGTATAAATGTGCAGCAGCTAATTTGTTGTTTTTGTTTTCAGCCAATCCTCTGATGGTAGATCAGATGTGTGGAAGTGGAGAATGTTGACCTATCAGATCATTTGTCGTCCTGTGAGGTATGTTTTTATTGGCCGTTACAGTCAGTCTGGAAAAACAGGCCGACTGTTAGATGGTCATGAGTCCATGTTCACCACGTATTTATTCTCCTGGTCCATAAATGATTCTGACCTCGTCAGGACAAACCTGGGAAAATCTGGGAAACTTTTCGAGCTCAGACATGTGACTGAATCAGATCTAGACCCATTAATCTTCTGTCGCCTTGTTCTACTCTTCTTCTGCCACTCCCTAGAAACTCTTTGTTTTTAGCAGATTATGCCGCTGTTAACGGAAGGTAGATCAACTCAGATACTGCCTTTGGATTTTTTTTCTCTTGTTTTTCAGTGATTTTTTTTTTTTTTTTTCACATTTTCTCTCTCTTCTACCAAAATTCCTGGACACACCCAGGTGTTACAAATTCTCGACTAAAATCCACATCCACTTCACATGTTCTGTGGGTGTGTTTTTATGTTAGCCATGTGAATCATTATTTTAGAGTATATTATTTTATTTTGTAGGATTGATGCTACAAGTCAATACGATAACTTACTAACGTTTTATAACCGCATGGTTGGAGATATTTCCAAAGGCGTGTAATCACTAAAAAATGTTCAGACTCTTCTCCGTCTGAGACGTCTCCAAAAATTTCAACATGCTGCTCGCCAAACTCTTGTCAAGTGTTTTTTTTTTTCAAGCTCTGAGATTGAACAGCACTATCTTCACTTTAATGTGTTTGAGTTTAGAAAAATCATTAAATCACTAAATATTTACCCCAAGTAACACCCGAGCAGTGGGCTGCACTTGTTCTTCTGTGCCAACTACCTATAGATCTGCTAAAGCTGGGGTTTAAACTGGCAACCATCCAGTTACAGGACTACAGACTTCAGATTTGTGTGGCCCATGGGTGCTTTGAAAGTTGACCAAGTCCATGTTGTAGAGTTTCTTCACCTACGCCCCTCTCCGTTCTCTTATCCGTTGCGATCTGATCAGGTACACCAGTCTTCCCACTCTCCTGACAAGGTGACCAGGTATTGGGTCGTCAGGGTGTTGGTGGTCCCTTCTAAGACCAACAACAAAAGAGGTGCACGCTACGAAAAGTGGATTCTTGTCACTCCTTCAGGCTAAGCCATGCTGGGTTTCCTCAGCAAGGACCTGGTCACCAGGCCGTTGCCTACAAGCCCCAACCTGGGGGTAGTTCCAGGGTGACGCTGAGATAAGGCTAGCCCCAGGGACTTGTAGTTTGGTATGTTATCAAAAAAGGATTCTGAACTACTCTGGGTCTGCTCCGTCACCATGGTCCGGGTTTAAAGGTGGCCCATGCAGGGATACATTTGCATCCCCATATTCCGTTCCCTATTCTCTTACCCTGGTCCAACAGGTTCCCGTTACACACCCTCCGCTTAACGGCTTATGTATCCACACTTCACGACAGTTTCGCAAACCCTCAACTCCAAGCAGTTGCCTGTGGCCTCGGCCACTAGGGGGCCCCAGCCAAAAAGAGCAAAAAGAGGTTGGGGACCTCAGCAATATCTTGCTTGGAGTCTGAAGAGACCATAAACCCTGAGTTTGAAACCGTGGCCAAGACTAAGGCACTGATATCTGTCAACAAACCCTGTATCTTGTTGTTTACGTGAAACAGATTTACAAACGTGTCAAATGTGTCTATGTAGCCCTGTTGTGGGCAATATTTTGACTCCCAGGCCACAATGAATACTGAAATTTGACACGGGGTCCGGGTATGCGGCAGATAGCTTCGTGTGAACTAAGATAAGTGACATGTATGAGTCAAAGGCTAACGTTCAAAAATGCTATCTATTCAGTAAATACTAGCATTTGGACATATTTGGCGTGCCAGAAGCCAAACCGGCTCCATCTGGCCCCCGGGCCTTAGTTTACGAGGTCCAATTTGACCTATGATTAGCCCATAGATCTTTCCAGTGGCCTCCACCTACCAACCTGAGCTTTAGACCATAGTTGGACCGTAGACCACATACCACAGAGCGTAGACCACTGCAGTAGTGGGAGTCGGTTGGACATGAGTGTTTAGGGAGTGACATCACTTCAGAAAAAAATCCATAGTGTGAACAGCGAAGGTGTCACGTGATCTCAGACTCGTAGATTCCTTTCTGTGTCGAAAAAAATCTTCAAGACAAACAAGTGGGATGGTATTTGTGTATGGCGTTACCATTTGCTCTCTCTCTCTCTGTGTGTGTGTGTCTCTCTATCTCTCCCACCTCTCTACCATCACACACACACACACACACACACGGACACACACACTGGGCGTTGCCCGCCCACTATATATACTTGAATAAACTTCCAGAGTGGCTGTCCGCTCCTCTCTGCTCCACTCCTCCGTCTCTGCCTGTGGTCCGTGCTCTGGTAAGTTCCTACCATTCTCAAATTTATGTTATTATTAAATATAAAACTCACCGTTTCTTCATTTTATCGTTTTTTTGGCGGGCCTGGAACGACGCGTTCGAACGGGATAGCGTTTCGAAAAACGGAAGACGTCGTAGTTTGACGGACAGTCATATCTGGTTAGCACCGTTTTTTTTGGCGTTTTATCCGCTTCTAGAAGTTTCTGTGTGGAACTACAGCTTGTCTGGGTGGAGGGGCTTCACCCGTCCATTCTCCAACCAGTCCTGACCTGTCCTCTGCCTCCCCCATTCCTCACTTTCACCCTCACGGTCGTATTTTCGCCCTAAAAGTCGATCTTTGATGGTTTTTAACGCAGGGAAAGGAGACCTGTGGTTCCAGGAGATACGGGTTCCGTATCAGAGCCAGGAAACAGAACCTTATCACATCGATACTCAGTAAAACCAACAGTGACATCATGAATTGATAACATGATCGGAGTTGGATCAACACACACGCCCACACCCATAAACTCACACATCAAAGTAAATATTAACCAACGTTTGATGTGATTCCTGAACTAAACTGTGGACGTTTTTCATTTTTAACATTATTTTTTAATCTAACACTTAAATCAAACTAAGGCCCGGGGACCAGATGTGGCCGATCTTAGTCTGTTAATCCGGCCCAATTGTTTTCATTCATCTTCATCATTCACCTGGGTCGCAGGGTCAGCTGTCTCCAGGGCCGCCACCCAAATCACACCGCTGTGCACTGGATGTTTTGTGAGTTGCTCAGTGGTGGATTCGAACCTAAAACCTTCCAGATCCAGCTCTGCTTCCTTAACCGCTTGGCCACCGCAGCCACTTGTCCTATTTTGATATTAATTTCTATTACTATGTTGACCTTTTCACTCCAATATCTGTATTAGGTGGCATAGAAAAGATTGAAATATACCTGGGCAAACTAAGGCTCAGGGCCCAGATGCAGCCCGTTTGGCATTTTAGTCCGGCCCGCAACACTTGCCCAAATTTTAAGCGTGACTTTTACCTTCGTCCTAGTTTGAACGCTCCATCTATTTGCTCCAGACCCCGCCCTATCTCAAATATTAGGGCCAGCTGTGGCCCTTGCTTGCCGTAATCTAGACTATAATCTGCAAATAGATGTTAAAACCGTTGGTTTTTTGATGATTAATTTGCTCAAATTTGCAAAACATATCTGTGTTCTTGGAATATATATGAAGAAATATATGCTTAGTCACTAATGTGCTGGATTTTTTACTTCAAAAGACAGAAAACAGAATCTCTTTCCACTGGTTTCTTTTTTTTTTTTTGCCCCAGTGCATGCTGGGATTTGCTGGGTCTGTGTGGTATCAAACCCAGGGCGTGGTCAGTCTGTACAACAGCAGCCCACGTTCTTCTACTGTAATGAACTAAAGCCATGGGACCTGGACACACGTTCTCACACTAACTCATTTACCTCCGATGTTTACTACTTAACTAAACAACCTGACATTAAAACTGTTGATTGACTGGACTAAACCATTCTGCAAACAAGGGCAGGATCCACTGAGGACGGTCCCACGGTGCACGGCCGCACGACATGTGTCAACAAACATCATTCGCACTAGTATTCACACCTACGATCAATTTAGACCAAAGATGAATTTGGTATCTCGGAGTCAGACGACGTAACTACGTCCGCGTCAGTGTTTATGGCCCAGTTTAGGTTTTTTTTGGCTAATATTCTTTGTGTGTTAGCTGTTAATAATGTCAATATTTAATCTTCTTAAATGCTGCGTCCCATATTTGCGAAGATTCATTTTACTAACACGCTAGCTAGCACAAATATTGTCTTCAAAGGTCAGGTACAGTGTATGTACAATATGCTTATGCAATAATGTATGGTAATGCAGAAAAGTCATGACATTTAGGTGAAAAACACAGCATTTTGCCGTTATTTTTGTTTAAAATGTCTTTACAACATTTTTATACAATAAGGTTTTTAATCACAGTAAATTCCGAAAAATAAATGCGTACTTTTTGCTTAGCGTATTAGCTCTGGTACTATGGTGATGGACGCAGCCATCACCATAGTACTAGAGCCGTAAATACAGCTGGTATCATCTGAATACCAGTTCAGTTGGAGACACTATCATCAGACTTGTCCATGTGTGTCTACACAGCTAGTGCAGGAGGGTGGGGTCCTGAAGTGGAGCTGCAGAACATTCTGGATATTTCTAGCAGTAGAATCCACCTCTGTCTTTCTGTCTGGAAGATTCTTTTCATTTTTTTGTGTACTAGTCGTCTTTCCTCACCATCGTACTCTGATGCTTTGTCCTCGCCCTCGTCCGCCCTAACGTAGAGGTTATCACCTTCTGAATGCAGAACAGGAATGTTGTTGGTTCACATGAGGTCCAACCTCATCACTGACAGATCTCATTGACTTTGGTTTGTGAAAAGATGAGACGACAAGATTCATGAAGAATTCCTGTTTTCAATACCACTGAGATGTTTAGCAAGAGACCGACTTGCAGTGATATTTTACGCTGCAGTTACGTAAAAGTATGCGTGCTAGTCCCACATGCTCAATCTTTTGTTTAGTTCTTTTTCTGGTGTGTCATAAAATATCAATCAAGTTGATGATTAAAACATTAAATCGTTCCCATGGCGCCACCTAGTGGCAAAGACAAAGATTTTCTGTGAATGTAAAGTGTAGTAGAACATATACTGTAGTATATTAAATTAAATTAATTTTCTAAAGAAAAAAAAAACTTCAAAAAATCACTTCTTTTAACATACTCATTTTATTCAGCAGAGTGTGCCTTTCAAAATAAGAGATTTTCTAAAATAAAACACATGATTCGTGCCCCACTTTTGGGTGGGGACCCTCCAGTTGAGAACCACTGGTATAGACACCACATAAGTGAAATTGCTTTTCCAGTTTATTAATAGCATTTCTTCATTTCAGAACATATTTTTGCAGCCATGACTGATACGGAGGTTTGCATGGAAACTTTAATTAAAGTTTTCCACCGCTACGCCACGAAAGACGGGAATGGGAAGTCGTTAAACAAGAAAGGACTCAGGTCTCTACTGGAGAATGAAGTTCCCACCTTCCTGAAAGTAAGAGTCTGACTGTTATCGCTGACCGGTTATAGAAGCTATCGTCCTCAACCTCATTGTCTCTCTCTTTTAGTCCCAGGAGGACCCAAATATTGTGGACAGAATCATGAAAGATTTGGACGAAGACCATGTAGACAGGCTGAAGTTTGAGCAGTTCTTTTCCTTCATCGCTGGTCTGTCAATCGCCTGTGAGAAGCTTTATACGGTCAAGGAACAGGGGAAGAAGTGACCGACACACGGGAGAACATACTGACATTTTTTTCATTTAGCAAAATTAACGAATAAAGAATTTTCTTTAACATAAATTGTCTTTTGTTTGTTTGTTTGTCGTTCGTGTCGATTCTTCCTGTCTCCATGTGTCGCTGCGACCACACAATAACAAAAATAATCCAGAAAATACTGAGCGCAGGGTTGAGTTGAACATCTGACGCACATTAACTCACACATCAATCCTCTCTGCTGGTTCCACTGCATCAGCAGCTTCTGTTGACGTGTCTCAGTGGTTCAGTGTGAAAGTTTTGGTATCGGTGCCTGGAAGATAGAGTTGGGGAGAAGGAGGTGTTCTGATGTTGGTACCACATTTGTTATGGTTCTCAGGTGTTCAAAATGCACCTTCTAAGTTATGTATGTATGTATATAACTCTCTATATATGTGTGTGTATGTATATATATATAAATATATATATATATATATACACACATAGAGTTATAAATATGTATATATGTGTGTATATATATTTATAGAGTTATATACATTTATATATATATATAAGTGTGTATGTGTGACTGTTTGGTTATGTGGTATGGCTTATAGTTCTATATATGTATTTTTATATGTGTGTATATATATGTTTGTATGTGTGTATGTATATATATATATTATATATATACACAGACACAGACACACACTGTACATACATATATACATATATGTATCAGGGGTGGGAATCTTCACTTATATAACGATCCGATTCATATCTCGACTCACAGGCTGCGATCCGATTCAGGAACAATTCATAAAAATATTAAACTATTGAACAGTTCGATTCAGTTGCGCTCGTGGGCGGCCAATCTTGCGTCTATGTCTAACGACGATTTGTGGGCGGGGCCATGGAGCAGGAAACCGATCCACAGACAAAAATCCAAACCATTGGACCATTTTAATACATTTTCGATCAATCAGGGCTTTTTGGACCGGTACACTTGGATCGTGTGGATTACAGAACGATAACCGATCCAAAGTGATTCATCTGCACACCCTTAGCATGTATGTATGTATAACTGTGTGTGTGTGTATGTGTGTGTGCATATATATATATACATATACATATATGTGTGTATGTGTTTATATATGTATTTATATATTATATACACATACATACATATATACTAAATATGTATGTTTATATATACACACATATTTATGTGTTATTCTAACAAATACATTATTTTTTTTACAGAATAGATGTTTATTGTTCTGTATGACATTAATTACATCTACACATACATCTAATAGATTCGAAATGTACAGTTTATTTAACCTTTTAGAAGCTTAGCTTACAAGCAACTTTTAATGCTGCCCTCAAGTGGTCAAAATTAGTTACTACGCAACCAATCGGACACTTGGATTGAATTACCTGGATGACTGAGAATCTAAACAGACCCTCTAGTGTTGCTATTTAGAAAAGTAGTTTATACACATAAATATATATCGCACATATAATTATTTATTTCATTTGTTTTTAAGGCGAAAAATATATTTTCGTCCATTAGGGGAATAACAATAGTTCAAATGCCGGTGCATCATTGATTGAGGGCGGGGTCCATCCTGGGCCGTTCATCCTGCAGAGGAAGAGACCAATGTCAACCAGAAACCACGTGACCCAGTCTGAAACGTACTGTGAAACACTGTGATCGAATCAAATGATCTGACAGTTGCTCCTCCCTTAACTGCGTCACTTCGCGTCATTAATTAGATTATACTCATTTGTATTGCTATAAATCTACCACTAGATGTCTCTAAAGCTTTTTAGGAAACGTGAGCGGTAACGACCGTGAAAGGCAGAGTGTGGACGCTGTCTCTACGTGACGCATGCGCCTTAACTCACTCAGAGTGAAAGGCTGTTGGTCCTGTTCTGTAACAGTTCTGTAACAGTCATTCACAGCTACTGAAGTCGAGCTTTAAGCTGTTGTTCGTTTCTATGGACGTCAGTGTTATAGAATCTCCGGTCTCTTCCCTGCCCTCAGGAAAATCATACAAGACAAAGAGTCCTGAGAGCTGCTGTGAGGGAGAAGAAGAAACCCATTATTGACTCCATCACATTACAGCAGACACTTTTATCCAAAGCTTCCTAAAATTAGAGGAAAACGTTACATGAGACATCAGCTTACAGTAAAGATGAATCAATAAAATAAGAAAAATCAATAAATAAGAAAAAAATTCGTCTAAAATATCACATGTTATTTTTAGACTAACACTGAGACTACCTTTATTGTTATTGCACAGAAACACAACAGTGGGTCTGGCAGTGAAATGCGGTTGCTTGGTAACCAGGAAACACAGCTTGTAAACCATGTGGTAACAATTAAGTATGATACAGTATGTCAAAGTCCAATTAAAAGAGCTGGCAGTGATGTATAAAAATATAAACGTTGTGGCTGGATGAAACTCTGAGGCTGAACTTGATATTACATGTTTATTAATTGAGGTAAAGTAGTAGAATGAACATGGCACAGTGCGCCGAATAACTATATATATCAACACGCCCCTTTACCCATAATCCTCCTGGGTGAGAGGAACTCCTCTGTACTCACCACAACGTACATAAATAAGCAGTGATACAACCTATGATTGTAAAGTACTGAGGTACAAGTGTTTGAGAAAGAGTATACCGTATTTTCACGACCATAAGACGCATCGTAAAAAGTGCAGTCTCAGTGTTGTGTGCCATTACTATATTGAACACACACATAAGGCGCACTTGATCATAGGGCAGGGGTTTTATGTACAATCCACGCCCACACTTGCCCCTTTAAAGTTCTCATGGTGTCCTCCGCTACGTCTGCCTTGCAACAACACACACACAATCATACAAGTGTGCTATTTAAAAGAAGAGCGGGCACAAAACAACGCGCACACTTCCCCCTTTAAAGTTCTCATGGTGTCCTCTACTACGTCCGCCTTACAACAACAACACACGAGTATAAAAGTGTGTTATTTAAAAAAAGAGCGGACACAAAGCAATGCACACACTTCCCCCTTTAAAGTTCTCATGTTGTCCTCTACTACGTCCCCTACAACAACAACACACACACAATCATACAAGTGTGCTATTTAAAAGAAGAGCGGGCACAAAACAACGCGCACACTTCCCCCTTTAACGTTCTCATGGTGTCCTCTACTACGTCCGTCTGACAACAACAAAACCCATAGGGAGCACTGTATTATAGGGTGCGTCACACGTTTTGAAGAAAATCTAAGACTTTTATGTGCGCCTTATAGTCGTGAAAATACGGAAATAAAAATACGGAACCCTAACCCAAGGCCCTGTTTTAGACTAACTACATAACATTTTGGGGAGGAAAATGTTTAAATGAGCGTAAAACTAAATCTATAGAATGGATGCACATAAACACACACTCATACATCCTGTATCACAGTTGTCTTTAATAACGTTGAGAGTTTACCAGCGGTTTAATGAGTGAACCAGTGTGGTCTAACCCACACAGGACCTGAAACTGGAGCGTACCTCCACCAACAGAGGGAAGAAAGGAAACTTTTAGAAACTAGATTCACTTGATCCTCCATCTGTTTGTTGGACACGTCCCCTGCAAGGAGAATCTGATAGTATTCAA
>JAFBJS010018263.1:19481-27335 GCA_016785265.1 Paraplagusia blochii | reverse complement strand
GTGATGTATAAAAATATAAACGTTGTGGCTGGATGAAACTCTGAGGCTGAACTTGATATTCCATCTTTATTAATTGAGGTAAAGTAGTAGAATGAACATGGCACTGCGCGCCGAATAACTATATATATCAACACGCCCCTTTACCCATAATCCTCCTGGGTGAGAGGAACTCCTCTGTACCCACCACAAGGTACATGAATAAGCAGTGATACAAGCTATGAATGTAAAGTACTGAGGAACAAGTGTCGGAGAAAAAGTATACCGTATTTTCACGACCATAAGACGCATCGTAAAAAGTGCAGTCTCAGTTTTGTGTGCCATTACTATATTGAACACACACATAAGGTGCACCTGATCATAGGGCAGGGGTTTTATGTACAATCCACGCCCACACTTGCCCCTTTAAAGTTCTCATGGTGTCCTCTACTACGTCTGCCTTGCAACAACACACACACAAGCATACAAGTGTGCTATTTAAAAGAAGAGCGGGCACAAAACAACGCACACACTTACCCCTTTAAAGTTCTCATGGTGTCCTCTACTACGTCCGCCTTACAACAACACACGAGTATAAAAGTGTGTTATTTAAAAAAAGAGCGGACACAAAGCAATGCAGACACTTCCCCCTTTAAAGTTCTCATGGTGTCCTCTACTACGTCCCCTACAACAACAACACACACACAATCATACAAGTGTGCTATGTTAAAAAAAGAGCGGGAACAAAACAACGCGCACACTTCCCCCTTTAACGTTCTCATGGCGTCCTCTACTACATCCGCCTTACAACAACAACACACACAAGCATACGAGTGTGTGTATTTGAAAAAAAGAATGGCCTCAAAACAACGCCCACACTTCCTCCTATAAAGTTCTCATGGTGTCCTCTACTACGTCCGCCTTACAACAACATTCACAAGTATACAAGTGTGCTATTTAAAAGAAGAGCGGGCACAAAACAACGCACACACTTCCCCCTTTAAAGTTCTCACGGTGTCCTCTACTACGTCCGTCTGACAACAACAAAACCCATAGGGAGCACTGTATTATAGGGCGCACCACACATTTTGAAGAAAATCTAAGACTTTTATGTGCGCCTTATAGTCGTGAAAATACGGAAATAAAAATACGGAACCCTAACCCAAGGCCCTGTTTTAGACTAACTATATAACATTTTGGGGAGGAAAATGTTTAAATGAGCGTAAAACTAAATCTATAGAATGGATGCACATAAACACACACACGCATACATCCTGTATCACAGTTGTCTCTAATAACATTGAAAGTTTACCAGCGGTTTAATGAGTGAACCAGTGTGGTCTAACCCACACAGGACCTGAAACTGGAGCGTACCTCCACCAACAGAGTGAAGAAAGGAAACTTTTAGAAACTAGCTTCACTTGATCCTCCATCTGTTTGTTGGCCCCGTCCCCTGCAAGGAGAATCTGATAGTTTTCAATAGAGCGGGGTAATTTGGTCCAAGTCGAAGAAGAGCCCGTCCAGAACAGAACTGAACCAGGAGGCGTAGCTGGAGGCAGAGGGGAGGAGCACACTGTCTCTCTGCAGCCTTGGAAAGTTCTCATAGAAAACTGAGCAGTTACATAACCGCGGTCTGTCTCAGCGTTGAGGTGGGAACAACCGACGTCCAGTCACAGCCTGAGACGCAGGAGACTCTTCAACAGACGTTTCCTTGTGCTGATCAGAAAAAAAAATGTGTTGGTTTCATTTTTATACAGTCAGAAATTCCACTCCCTCACCCTGCTGCTATGGGTAAAGAGTAGAATTAGAGTTAAAGTCAGTATCATTTCACAAAAATGATAAAAAACTTTCACTGCAAACTTAAAATGATCCAATAAAACAGAAATGAAGTCGATGTAAAGTCTATGTTTCACAGTGTTGCGTCGTACGACTGTGGGAGTGCGGTCAGGGCGGGGTCAGGCGCATTACCCAGACGTGAATCACTGAGCTTGCAGCGGCGTGTGTTTCTGCGCATGTGCATATGTGTGTGTGTGTGTGTAATTGTGTCTCAGAGGGTTTAAGAGGGTTCTCCCCCCTCAGTCAGTCAGGGACCAGGCTGGTGATAGTGATCTCTCCTCAGCACCAAGTCCTCGGTGAGTCCAGTATCAAGAACTTTGTGAAGTTCCTTCAGAACCAAGTCTTGTAAGATAATATCTGAGACCCTTCAGCTTCTTGATACCAACGTTTATTGTCACATGTTGGAACTTGTTTTCACCCCAACTGTAATTCTGTTTTTGTCCATCAGCTGCAGTCATGGCTCGTCTGGATCAGGTCATCACGAACATCGTAGACATTTTCCTGGAGTACGCCGACAACGAAGGCAGGAAAAACACACTCAACAAGGACGAGTTAAAGAAAGTACTGCAGCAGGAAATACAAAGCCCAGAGTTAAAGGTAGGTGATGGCGCCCCCCGGACGCTCTTTTTCCAACTAAATGTATTTAAATCATGTCGTATCTCGAAACAGTCAGATCTTTGTGCTGCCTTTCCGTTAAAAGAGTCGTTCCCTAATAGATGGTTGTTCCGCTCATCCTTATTCACTATTACGACACATTTAATCTAGTTTCCACGAACCATCATTTCTTTTCCAGCACTTTACTCCACTATCTTATTCCTCTTTGGCCTTTGTCCTGCCCTTGGCATAGATCATAGTCCAAGAACCTCATGGTAAACGGTGTCTTATGCCAACCTAGCAAGATTTGTCAACACAAGATTTTCGCTTTTCTGACTTACTGTGTTCTTATGTGTATTGCACCATCCTCACATTCATTTCTGCCACTCCTGAATCCTTCAAACCAAGCCTCAGTTCTCCTCAGAACCCTACCAGATGTTTTATGTGGACCTACAGAGACAGAATGAAGAGGTTTTGACCTAAACATCCCTCTTAGTAGACCACTGTGCTGCCCCGCCCCACAAGATACCCCCACTGACCGCTGTCCCCGTCTTTACAGGAAAAAATCAACGCCGACGACATAGAGGAGGTCATGGAGGTGTTGGACAAGAATCACGATGGCGAGGTCAACTTTCGTGAGTTTTGTCGGTGCATCTCGGACCTCGCTAAATGCTACTATCAAAAGAAGACGGGCAGGGGTGGTAAGAAGAACCGGGGCAACGAACAAGCAGCTGAAGATTAAACTTTAACCCTTTGTTGTGTTTTCTCTGTAATGATTTGTTAGACTAGCTACCAGGAAAAAGGTACATCATACTTGGTTTTCGTGACTTGTACTTTAACTATATAACATTAACCATGACATGACATTGGCTGACGTTCAGTCTGGACAGATAATAAATCTCTGGTACAATAATCCCTTCCTGGATCTTTGTCAAGTGTCTGGTGTCAGTGGTGTGAAAGGAACAAGCGGAGGTTGATGAAAAATTCAACAGACTTCATTGACTGTGTTCTCCAGTCGTGATGAATGAGCCTCTCTGCTCCACTGGAGAAGTGTTGGGGCTAAGGTTTCAACATCATGTTCTCAACACCATTTCCAATGGTCCAATGTGTTTGTTCTCATAGCACAATAGTGGGGCGGGTCCCCCTGGGGTGGCGCGGTGCGATGCTGAGGGGGGCACGTGTGACCCTTGGGAACATGCTTTTTTTCGTCGTACTACCATAAAGTGTAATTGCACATCCACTCCAGTAGTTAGCAGTAGCACTTTCAGTGTCCATTGTGCGCAGCGAGTTGAACTACATCTCTTTCTTCTTGTTTTCTTTATGTTAACAAGGATACGATGTTATGCAGAGGTGTAGATAGAACTGTTTTATAGACAAATGCTATTATTCATAGTTGCGGTGGAGAATCGGCGGTGCAAATTGTTTTCTTCTTGCTAGCGGGGGCCTAACAGAAAATAATTGAGAAGCACTGTCATAGCGTCAAGGATAATGGGTGATGAGAAAACCCTTGTATAGTCATGTTAGCTTAGCTGTAATTGCTTCACATGGAGGATTCAGGATTTCAATGCAAATCAGATTGTAGGGCGCGGGTTTTGCACACTTCCCTCTTTAATGTTCTCATGGTGTCCTCTACTAAGTCCGCCTTAAAACAACAACACACACAGGGTTGCACTGCACTAAAAGGCGCGCCACACATTTTGAAGAAAATCCAAGACTTTAATGTGCGCCTTATAGTTGTGAAAATACGATTTATTTTTTTTACTCACAATGTTGGTAAACAAGTTCATGCCCAAGTCTAACGTGCATCAACTGTTTATTAATTGTTTCAACATAGCCTAACCACCTTTAGCACCCCCCCCACCGACTTTAAATTAATTGATTTATTTTAATTGTTTTAACTGTTCGACATTGTTTCTTGATGTTTTAATGTTTTTACTGTCTTTTCTTGTCTTGTGATCAGTGACCTTGAGTGTCCAGAAAGGCGCCTATAAATAAAATGTATTATTATTATTATTATTATTATTATCAGTAGAATTTCATTATTCTGGCCTCCTTCTGCGTTTGTGTTATTGTATTTATATTCTTTTAATGATCATTTTAGACTAATTTTATTTACATATAATGGTTTTGGTTGTGGCTTAGATTTATGAGTCACCATCACATGCAGGAAGGTGTTGGTTGGAGTTTGTGTTGACAGACTTCTCATTAGTCCAGACAGAAATAACAACTTTTCTTTGTGTTCTTTGTGTGTGTAAATGTCTTATTAGCTGTGAGTCATGTGTTGTTATGTGTTGTGTAGTTGGCCGCGTCCTCACATGTGACAGGTAATAAAAATAAGTTTGTACTTCAGCAGACCTACTAGAAACTGGGTGTTGCTTGATACCTGGCGGTTAAGGAGGCAAATCCGAAGGCCTTCAAACTAAGGCCCGGGGTCCAAATGAGGCCTGTTGAGCTTTGTAATCCGGCCCACAAAACTGGTCCATATGATATAATATATTTGTGTTGTGATTTAACTTCTGATTCTTCTCCACGTTTCATCTATAGGTGGAGAAGGGCAAGTGCTTTCCTGCCTTTCAGCCTTTATACATGACTTCTATCTTGGTTCACACAAACTAAACACTCCATCCATCTGATCCTAACCTGGTCCTGTGTCCAATTTTAGGACCAATAACGGCCCAGAAGTCAAAGACCTTTACCTGGTCCAGACCCACATAACTACCAGTAGTCTTAGCAACCACAGAGAGGTTCACAGTATGGAGCAGTGTGATTTGGGTGGCAGCGGTGGAGGAGCAGGTACACAGTCTGGTCCGCGTCAGATTTTTTGGAATATCTATAACTTCTTTTCTAGACCATGAGGATGTAGATGTCCAAAGATGCATTAAGACATTGTAGTGTCTTACTTACTTGGTAGTTCTTTTATTGAAATAACATTTCCCATCCTGTCCAACCACACCTCCACCAAGTCCCTAACTATTAACCTGTCGTAACAATAAACAAAACATTGTAACTAATACAATAGAACACACAGAATACACTCACTTTTCCAGTTCACTTCTTTTCCACAAGTCCATCAAACGACAGTCGTATGATTTCAGTGTCATATTGTTCAGTATTAGTAACACAGTATAGTACAGTATTACCCCGTTTATCCAAACAACAGGTACACTACAGTATTACTCTTCTCTGTCTAAGCACAAAAGACTACAGTATTAATCCTCTCTGTCCAATAACAGTGTAGTATGGTATTACTAATTTCTGTCCAAACACAGTATAGTACAGTATTACTCCTCAATATCCAAACACAGTATAGTACAGTATTACTCCTCTCTGTCTAAACGCAGTATAGTACAGTATTACTCCTCAATGTCCAAACACAGTGTAATATGGTATTACTTATCTCTCCCCAAAACAGTATTGTACAGTTTTACTTGTCCCTATTCAAACACAGTATAGTACAGTATTATTACTTTCTATCCAAGCACAGAAGACTACAGTATTAATCCTCTCTTTACAATCACGGTGTAGTATGGTATTATTAATCTCTGTCCAAACACAGTATAGTACAGTGTTATTCCTCTCTGTCCAAACACAGTATAGTACACTAATACTCTTCAATGTCCAAACACAGTGTAGTATGGTATTACTAATATCTGTCTAAAAACAGTATGAAACATTACAACTCCTATCTGTCCAAATGCAGTATATTACAGTATTACTCCTTTCTGTCCAAACACAGTATAGTACACTATTACTCATCAATGTCCAAACACAGTGTAGTATGGTATTACTAATCTCTGTCCAAAAACAGTATAGTACAGTTTTACTTATCTCTATCCAAACACAGTATAGTACAGTATTACTCCTTTCTGTCCAAACGCAGTATAGTACAGTATTACTCCTCTCTGTCCAAATACAGTATAGTATTGTATTACTCGCTGAGGCTCCTGACTACAGTAGCTGTAATGCTCCAACGAAACACCAGGCGCAGCAGCTGTATGGTTAAATTTCGTGCCCCACATATGAAGTGCATTGATGGTTCATGAAAAAATCTTGAAGTATTTAAATGTTCCTTATGGTCCAGAAAATACTATTTTCAATTTCCTTCCTAGATCCACTAGATTTTCTTCCGAGGTTTGCTGTTTAGCAGGGCTAGGCTAAAGACGCTCCACTGATTTTGACATAATTCCAGATAATAAACGGATTTATTCCGAGCTCGTGGGTTTGGGATGCTCTCCAAACCTTTCGGATTCTTTGTGAAGTCATGGAATTCCAGCTGCACCGACCTGTTTTTTGTGTTTTCCGAAACGCCTGATTGGGTGCGTCACTTTGTTTGTGGGAGGAGCGTAACCTTTAAAAGAGACTGGAGGAACATCTGGAGCCACCAACGATAGAAACACTTGTTTTCATCTACAGGAGATCAGGAATCCTACGGTAGGTTGGCGACAGACCTGGTTATTATGTACACCACTTTTTGAGTAACTGCTTAAAAGTAATGATACTAATTAAAAGTAATTGCTCTACAAAATTAAAAGTAATTGCTCTACAATCAAGGTACAATCAAGGTACTTCAATCCTCCTTGGCGTTACTGCTCATATATACTGTGTGTGTGTGTGTGTGTGTATATAGTTTATTCTGTCAGTTAGCTTGATCATTTAAGCCAAAGTAACAGTATTAGTGGTAGTACTAGTATTTCTGTTGAAGAACTGAGGAAGGGAGAAGATCTTCTTCATAAAATCCACCAGTCCAGTTGTCCTCGATGGAACTACCTTGTATTTAACTTTAAAAAGACCAGATGAATCTTCTCAGCACAGACACTGGCTTCATTTTCTGTATTTTTTTCATTATTTTTCGCTTCAAAATCACCTGAAACTTTTTTTCTTCCAGCTGCAACCATGGGTCGTCTGGATCAGGTCATCGTCGAACTCGTCGAGACTTATAAGAATCACACCAGCAGTGAAGGCGAGGTGAAAAAGATGACGTTGGCGGAGCTCAACGACATATTGGAAAAAGAAATAACTAGACCAAAGTTAAAAGTAAGTCGCGAGGTTCATTTAAGATACACCAGAAATCGTCCATCATCGACTGATTGTCAAGGGTTTTAATTACAGGAAGTGATCACTCGTGAGAAAATTGAAGAGGCGACGAAGGTTCTGGACAACGAGGGCGATGGCGACATCAAGTTCCGACAGTTCTGTCGCTGCGTGATGTTGCTAGCCAAGGACTACTACCTGAGCGATGCAGCCAAGGGCGGCAAGAAGAAGGGAAAGGAAGGGAAAAACTAGAATTTTAGAATTTACTCTGGTTAAATGTCTGTGTGGACCAATCATGTTGACTCCACGTCCCTGACAAAGACCTGACAAATGTGCAGAGTCATGTTGTAAACATTCTATTGTCAAATCAAATAAAAGTCTTGTGGTTTGTACGACATCCAACACCTCCGTGTCGCT
>JAFBJS010018263.1:0-11637 GCA_016785265.1 Paraplagusia blochii | reverse complement strand
GGAGTTAAAGATGCTGAGATTCTCTTTAGGAGAGACAAGGATGGACAGGATCAGGAATGAGGTCAATAGAGGGACAACACAGACAGGAAGGTTAGGAGGAAAGAGCTAGAGAAGACAGATTGAGATGGTTTGGACATGTTTAGAGGAGGGACAGTGGATACATTGGTAGAAGAATGATCCTAGAGATGGAGCTACCAGGTAGGAGACAAAGAGGAGATTGATGGATGCAGTGAGGGAGGACATGGAGGTAGTTGGTTTGGAAAGAGACTCCTGGACAAGCTGAATGGAGAAGAAGAAGAACATCTGTGAAAATAAAATTTACAATTAAAAGGACACAAAAGGAAACAAATACGTCTTAAATGATCTTTCATTTAATTAATCTGTTAATAAATAACAAGGTTAAATGTTTACCAAACTTATTTGTTTCCATAGAAAACACATTTCGTTAAATATGTGGATACAAGAAAATGAAGTGAAGTTTGGCAGCAACACTGGTGGCTTAGCGGCTGAGGAAGCAGACTTGGGTGCCCAAGGTTCAGGTTCTAATCCATCAGCTGCCAGGATGCCACTGAGGTGCCCTGATCCTAGCAACGTCCCAACCCACATAACTTCCAGTGGACTCACCACCCACAGGAAGACTCACTGTATGGTGAAGTGTGATTTGGGTGGCGGTGGTGGAGACTTCTGCGATCCGGTAACACATAAGATGATTAATTCTGACTCACTGTGAATAATCATCCCTTAAACCTCACTGAATCCTTCTTCCCCCTGAGATCTTAAAAGATCTTTTTATTCTTAAAGGCCCAGGAGTGAAACAGAATTCTATTCTTCGTCTCTTTGGAGCCCAGACTTTCTGCAGAGTCCTGGTTTTAGTGCGGCGACAGCGATACGCTCGGCGACTGCAGGCCTCTTCTGAATGAGCGTATAGATACAGGGGCTTCTGGCTAAACCTGGGTTAGGGAGAAATTACGATGAGGTGAAATGCTGCCTTTATGAAAGAAACATTGAGTGCACTTGATTGCCCCGAGATGATGGAGCCAGGACAGAGAGCGGAGTCACTGTGGCTCCGTGTGATGGCAGGAAGTAAAAGTCCAGGGCAACAGACCTCTAGTGCTGCAAGGCTGCGGCCTGCGCCGGAGAGCAGACATGTCTGCGTTGGTGTTTGCAGCATTGCAGACAAGAGGACATTCGTGAAAAGTGGAAGCACGGAGACACTACAGGACAGGGGGGAGAGAGAGAGAGAGAGAGAGAGGAAAGACTGATGTGCTTTTTCTCTCTCTCTCTCTCTGTGTGTGAGTCATGCGTGAGTACACATTGTTAGCACAGTGAAAATCCTCACAGGTTCCTGGAAGGAATTAAACAGGCTGACGTGACACCAGGATGCAAGACTCAGGGACCCACCCCTCGCTGATCCATGTGTCTGTGAGTGTGTCTGTCTGTGTGTGTGTGTCTGTGTGTGTGAGTGTGTGTCTGTGCCATTTAAAGTCTATTGAGAGTCAATCAGACAAGGAATAAATTGAAAACTAAATTCAAACTCAAGAAGACAATGCCTCTTGATGACTTGATGTATTTTCTTGATGTTCTTTTTCAGAAAATTTAACTTAATTTAAAATTAGATTTAATTTTTTTACCTTATAATTAAGTCCGGAAGAGTTATTAATCTTTTATTACAATGCAAATCAAATGAATATTACCTATTTTCAGTAATATTTATGGTTACAAAAGAAGTACCTTAATACAGTCTTTTAGTTGCAACTGGACCTTCGAGGGGAACTGGATTGTAGATCCCTGGATTAAATCCCTGGATTAAACTGTAGCTGTAAATAACTGTAAAAGTTAAGGTGAAAGGACACTCACAGGATGAAGGAAAGGAAGGAAAGTTAACTTATTAACATTGTGAAAACCTCTGTATTTAACCCATCACCAAATTGAACAGTTGGCCGACTCGAACCTGAAACCCTCCAGACCCATATCTGCTTCCTCAACCCTAACTCTACTAAACCACTGCTTCGTAGATGTAGAAACACAGGTAACATGTGCTCCGAAATTGTAGCGACCAAAAAGACCATAGGTTGACCCTTCAGCATTGGAAAAACTAGTGTATACTCTCTATATATATTCATTCACTCATTCATTGGCAGCTCTCAGGGGCAGCAGTCTCCACGACTGCCACCCAAATCACACAACTCCATACTGGCAGCCTTCCTGTGGGTGGTGAGTCCACTGGAAGTTATGTGGATCGGGATAGTGCTGTTCTCAGAGCACCTCTCCCAATCAAGATGCTAGATTCTCTAAATGAGTTTCTTCTGCGATGTTATGCCGGATTTGTTAGTATTTTTCGGGCATTTGCCAGGGAACCGTCTTTCGGTGCTGTCCCTCAGGCCAGCGATAAGCAGGGAAACTTGATTTTATTTTGACTGAAGCTGAGTGTCTTTTCATTTGCCTATTGTTGTGTTTTATTTTAAAAAATCTCTTATTTTGAAAGGCACACTCTGCTGAATAAAATGAGTATGAGTAACCACCTTCATGTATCGGTACTGGTATATTGGGGAGTTGGATAATATCGGATATTGGCAAAAGTTAATATTGGACATCCCTGGTCACTACTGTCTTTTAATGGACAGGCTCATTGATATATTTTATTAGAGGGTCCAAAGTCCCTAGAGGTTCTGCAGAGGTACAGCACAGGGTTGTGAAATACAGCGCAGCATATCAACCATTACCTCTCTATACTTATACTCTATACCAGTGGCGGGCCATGCAATTCAATCATAGGCCTTCAGTGCTGTACGTGTTGCCTTCTACGTAGGGCCAGCTAGAAGGCAGTGAGGTTGCAATTTTGCCTTTAGTTTAGATTCTGAAGGCTCTGGCAGATTTCTGAAATATGATTGGACTAAATGTTTTTATCCAACTTATTTTTCATATAAAAACTCTTTTTATATAACTAAAAAAAATGATAGTAAAATTTTATTTTAAAATATTTATGAATAAATGTGTTTTTCTGAGTAGGTTTAGGCCAGCTGAGAAGGCTTTGCTGGCCCTGAAGGCCCAACACTGCTCTCTATACAAGTAGGTTCCAAATTGTTTTATTTTTTTGGGTTAAACTTGTTAATTTTTCAGGGATGACTCCAGACTTGGATGCTCACTCCTCTTCCCCTGTCTCTGTCTGTCCCCCCGTCTCTGTCTTTCATTTTTAAAGACAACCTACAGTATAAACCGAGGCACCTAAGAGGCTGATACTAAATTTAAACCTGCAAAATAGGCTGGCTTTGTGAACCTCAAGGTGGCTACAGAGCGGGAGAGTGTTCTCGAGGGAAAGGGGTGGAGAAGATGCGGGAGGAAAGTTGGAAACAGATCAAGAAAAAAAAAAAAAAACAGGCTGTAAAAGAGTGTGATCCCGTCCCCCCGTCCCTCTGACCGACCCTCCCCTCTGAGCAATCACAGATCACAAAGTTTAAACAGTTAGTCAAACATTTTGTTGATGTCGTTGTTCTTGTTGTTCCTCTCATGGTTGTGTTCCCTCCATGTTCTTGAATTCCATGGATTTATATACAGTAGCTTCATATTCTCCTTGTTTTCTATGTGTTTCTGCCTGTCCTGTTGTCTCTTGTCTCTGTTTGATTTGCTGATGGTTGGACTCAAGTTTGGACTTTGGTAAATGAACCTGCGCCTGAACTGTCCCCTGAGCTCCGCATTTGTGTCCTGTTAAACTGTTATACGACTGCACAACAGTCACGTCTTCATCCACTGTACGTCTTTACGTCACACTTTTCTGATTTTTTCCTCCTTTTTCTTTAAATTCCCAAAGGAAAATTCTTAGATTCCCAGAGGACTTTGTCTGTCTGTCCATCAGTCCATCCATTCATCTATCTATCTGTCTGTCCAGCCGTCTATCTATGTCTGTCTTTTTATCTCTCTCTGTCTGTCTCTCTCTATCTGTCTGTCTGTCTGTCTATCTCTGTTTTCTTTCTGTCTCTTAGTCAGTCTGCCAGTCTGTCTGTCTGTCTGTCTGTCTCTATTTAGGTCTGTCTAACAGTCTGTCTGTCTGTCTGTTTGTCCATCCGTCAGTCCATCCATCTATCTATCTGTCTGTCTGTCTGACCAGCCATCTATCTATATGTCTGTCTATTTATCTCTCTCTGTCTGTCTGTCTCTCTCTATCCGTCTCTCTGTCTATCTCTGTTTTCTTTCTGTCCCTTAGTCAGTCTGTCTGTCTCTCTCTATCTGTCTGTCTGTCTGTCTATCTCTGTTTTCTTTCTGTCTCTTAGTCAGTCTGCCAGTCTGTCTGTCTGTCTGTCTGTCTCTATCTAGGTCTGTCTAACAGTCTGTCTGTCTGTCTGTTTGTCCATCTGTCACTCCATCCATCTATCTATCTATCTGTCTGTCTGTCTGTCTGACCAGCCATCTATCTATATGTCTGTCTATTTA
Source organism: Paraplagusia blochii (assembly GCA_016785265.1). Lineage (NCBI taxonomy): Eukaryota > Metazoa > Chordata > Actinopteri > Pleuronectiformes > Cynoglossidae > Paraplagusia > Paraplagusia blochii. The sequence continues at coordinate 7,209 of JAFBJS010018263.1, read as the reverse complement.
TCTCTCTCTGTCTGTCTCTCTCTATCGTCTGTCTGTCTATCTCTGTTTTCTTTCTGTCTCTTAGTCAGTCTGCCAGTCTGTCTGTCTGTCTGTCTTTATCTAGGTCTGTCTCTTAGTCTGTCTGTCTGTCTATCTCTGGCTGTCTCTTTATATTTCTATCTATCCTTCTGTCTGTCTGTCTGTCTTTGTCTATCTATATATCTGTCTGTCTCTCAGTCTGCCTGTCTGTCCATCGCTGGTTTATTGCTGTTTCATTTTTTTCATTTATGGTGGTTACATCTTTATTATTATGATCCTGATTCTCTTATTTTCTTTTAATCCAAATCTCTCTCTTGTTTCTTTTATTCCAACACGTCAACTCGTCCAAAACGATTGTTTGATGAAGCAGAACTCACTTCACCAGTTTGGTCTCTAATAACCTCAGTTCCAGCCAAAACATATTAATTACTGCAGTTTTTCTCTCATATTTGATCAGTTAAAACCCAGGTGTGGATGTTGTCTTTTTTTATTATTATCTATTTTATTGTAGCCAACTCTAATGTGCACCTGCACCGTGTTTGCTTTTAATATGGATTGGTTTTCCCTCTCCCATCGGGTGAGACAAGAGAGAAGAAACTGCTCCATTTCTGGTTGATAACAAAAATGTGTCCTACAACCTTCACCCAAACAGAGAAGGAGCAGGAGAGGGTCCAGAAAGGGAGAGAAATTCCCCGAGCCGGGGCCGAGGAGCCGCTGGACAGGCGATGTTCTCTCCGGCCCATGAAAGGTTTGATTGTCCCACGGCTTCCCTGAGCCAGGAAAGTTCCCCCACCGGTGGTTGGCGGCCCCTCTATCTGCCAGGAACGCTGGGCTGCGGAGAGAAACCCATTGCCGGTGGTGTCAGATAGAACGTCGGGGCAGGAGGAGGTTGAAGGCGGGGGTGAGGGACGGGGTGTTAAAAGAAAAAAAAGCTGCTTTTCAGAGTGAGTTATAAATACTTGAGAGGAACATGGACAAATTTAGGGGACAAAGGACACACACAAACAGCGAGTGCAGGACAGCGGGGCCCTATGAGGCCGTGGGCTCTGAGCATCTGAATGAAGAGGGGAAGCTCTCAGTGTGTTTATTTTGACATGAGGGAGTGATATTGGGGGAGGTATAGAGGGTGACGGGAGTGGAGGGAGGAGGAAGAATTAGAGCGGGAGCAGAAGTTCTCAGGTCTTCACACATGTTCTACAAGACTGGCGGAAAATCAAGTTAGTGAAGTCTTTACCTGTCTGTAACTTTAAGTGATCTCTATGAAAACCAATCACAACGTCTCTAGTTTTTCATGATATAAATATAGGCAGAACAATGTAGAAACAGTAAAATCTTATTGGTAAAATTATTACATTTCCTCCGTACAGAATATTTATGGTGATCTTTTCACCGGCAACTTGGATTCAGGGTTTCAAACCGGTTCAAGGAATGGAAATTGGAAAGATTTGGCATTTTGTTTGGAACAGAAATCAAACCAGAATTGTAGTTGTAGTCGCGGTTGTAACAAAGTCAAACATCTCCTAAAAAAACAGGAACAAAATTTTTTGTTCGAAACAGTTCAGGAGCGCCAGTGTCGTTAAAATAACGTTAAAATAGCCTTTTTGTTCAAAGCTACCGTATTTTCACGACCATAAGGTGCACCGTACCAAAAGACGCCCACAATTCCCCCTTTAAAGTTCTCATGGTGTCCTCTACTACGTCCGCCTTACAACAACACACACAAGCATACAAGTGTGCGTATTTAAAAATAGAGCGGGAGCAAAACAACGTCCACAATTCTCCCCTTTAAGGTTCTCATGGTCTCTACTACATTCGCGCCGCACATTTTGGAGAAAATCTGAGGCTTTTATCTGCACCTTATAGTCGTGAATATACAGTAAAAGCCCTGGTTACCATAGACTTTTTAAGAGACCAATGACTAAAATGGTAGGCTACACAGGATTTTTACGGAACTAAATAAAACAGGTATGAACCAGTTACGCATTTCTGTTATGAAACAAAATGTAATGTTATCGGTTTCGTTTGCGATCCTTGAACTGGTCCAATGCCTAGCTTGGATTAACCAAGAACAGAGTTGATTTTTGAGTCAGTCTCTCGGAATTTTTTTTTTTTTCTTGAATCAAATGAGGACGGTTTTTTGGTGCAAGATGCAGGTTCAGTCGTGAGGTGAAGACAATTATCGCTTCATCACGTCCCGACATCTCCGAACTTCATAATCCTAAATTTGCGAAAAAAGAACGTTAACGTTAAGCTTATGAAAAAAAAATCCTTACCATTCTTGACGACGACGCATATCAGGGTGAAATGAGATATTGGTTCGTGATTGGTGCAACAAGTGATCGTACTGGACCAGACCAGACATGGACAAAATAAGGCCCGGGGGCCGGATGCGGCCCATTGAGGTTTTTAATGCGGCCCGCTAACCTTGTCCAAAGTATATGATTTATTTATCTTATCGTTAGACTTATCATTAGACAGAGTGAAATGTGTTTGCAATTTCGCAAGGAAATTCAGAATGGCTGGAATACTGACCGTTATATAAGACAGAGACATTGCAATTCCAGCAGGGGGCGACTGCTAAGAAAACCATCCATATCGATAGCCGGGTTGCATCTGGACGGACAAAACTCCCAAAAGTTCATCTTAATCAATTAAAACCTGATGTGAATTTTATTCCCATTTACTAAAACTTCTAAAACTTCTAAAACTTCAAATACATTTGAGGAAGTCAAACCCTGTGTTTGACATCCTGCCGCAGAGGCTTTTATGTTATTTGGAATTCTATTTCTGAAGTGTTGAAACCCCCCCGGGCGTATAGCCAACGGCGCTGTATTTGCCTTGTTCCTACATAGTCATGAACTTTTTTGAATAGAAGGAAACATCCTCGGGCTTCTTTGTCCAAAAAATGTTCAACAAATATTGCCTAACCTTGCTTTATGGATACAGGTTCCATAACTTCTGACTGTTATTCTACAGAAAAGAAGAAAAGAAAACAAGAGGAATGGCCGCGTTAAAGTGTTACAGTAATGTGAAGGTAAGATGAAAAGAGAAGCGTAAACCTGTTGTATAAAATATATTACATATATATTTATATGAACAGGTGATGCAGAACGGGCCTTGAACCAGTTTTTTCATTTTTCATCGTCCTCTTGTATGGTACCAGGAACTAAGAAAATACCAGAAGGAAAGAAACATATGTTTCCTTTATGCGTTAGTTACAGGCTACAACTTTACGATTGATCTACGACGTTAATGAAACAGTAACGAATGTTGAGTCCTTTTTTCAGACACGTCCAATTTCTTACAATTAAAGTCTTTGGATCACATGACCAGGATGAATGAGGATCTTCATCACGGACCCAACGTTCATTCATCCCGAATCCCGATTCTTCTTCTTTTGGCTTGTCCCTTTTCAGGGGTTGCCACAACGAGTCAACAATTTCCATCTCCCCCTGTCCTCTGTATCTTCTGCTCTGACTCCTCACTGCATCCATCAATCTCCTCTTTGTCTCCTACCTGGTAGCTCCATCTCTAGGATAATTCTTCTACCAATATAAGCATTGTCCCTCTTCTAAACATGTCCAAACCATCTCAATCTGTCTTCTCCAGCTTTTTCTCCAAACCTTCCTGTCTCTCTTGTCCCTCTAATCACCTCATTCCTGATCCTGTCCATCATTAAGCATCTATATTTCTCCAGTCAGATGTGTATAAGAGACAGTCCTAGCACTTCCTCGTCTTCTTCTAACCACAAGGAGCTCTACCTACCTCTAAGTCCAACATGTCCTCCCTCACTGCATCCATCAATCTCCTCTTTGTCTCCTAACTGGTAGCTCCATCTCTAGGATCATTCTTCCATCAATGTATCCACTGTCCCTCCTCTGAACATGTCCAAACCATCTCAATCTGTCTTCTCTAGCTTCTTTTTTCTCCAAACCTTCCTGTCTCTCTTGTCCCTCTAATCACCTCATTCCTGATCCTGTCCATCATTAAGCATCTATATTTCTATAAAATCTGTTTTTTTTTCTGAAAAAAAATACATGGAATGAATTGTCCAATTCCTCCCACCATGCCAGACACACAGGACACGTCAGATGAGACATTTCTATGTCCACACACTTCATCGTTGTCACCTTTTCCTTTTGTCTTATCACAGAGTGACACAAATTGTCAGAATAATAAGTTTTTGTTTGCTGAACAACAAGAACATTATTCTCATCGTGTCTCTGTGCATCTCCCCCTAGTGGCTGTGTCTTCTGATCGTGCTTGACCAGGTATGTCCAAACTGTTCCACAAAGGGCCGCTGTGGCTGCAGAGTTTTTTTTCCAACCAAGCAGTGGCATACATGAGTTGACAGGGTTAACCAGCAGATCTGAGTCCATCAGACAAATGATTGGTCAAAATGAAATGGTCTTGATTGGTTGGAACAAAAACCAGCAACCGCAGTTGCCCAACACCTGTGCATAACCAATCAAGTATCCTTCATGGATTTACTTAACGTTGCCGATACAGAAGGATTCTCCCAAAAGTCTTCTACAGTGGACCAAACAATAAACCATCTATGGCAGAGATGTCAAACATACGGCGCGCGGGCCAGAAGTGGCCCACAAGGAGGTTCAGTCAGGGTCGCATGATTCAATTAAAAAAATGCATAAAAGACATGGATTTGATAGTTTTGGTCAGAGAAGAAGACAAGACGCATCCCTTAAACAGACCAAACAGACGTTGTTTCTACCCTGTTCTCTACCTTCCCGCTAGAACCTCATTAGCCAAAATGTCGCTATCAATTTCCAAAGAAAAATGGGCCACAACCTATTTATTTACAGAGACGCATGGGAAACCTCTGTGCTTGGTGTTTCGACTTGCAAGCTCAACTGAGAAGAGATAAGATCAACGGAAACTAACGATATTTCTGTTATTTGCAGCTGAGTATGTTATAATTTCAATGGTCCGGCCCACTTGACATCCACCCAGGCAGGACGTGGCCCGCGATGTGAAATGATTTGACTTCCCTGATCTACGGCGTCCTCCGAGGCCCAAACCTTCGCGCTGCTGTTTCTTCTCATTTTCACCTGGAACGTCAGTGGAGTGAAGCATGAAACGCTGTCAGACTCAATCTCTTCCTCTCTCTCTCACAAACACACATCCTCAGTCCTCCGTCGGCCGACATAGAAGCTCTCATTCATCCTCCGGCGGCAGCCTCCGCCCCTCACCCCCGTCAGTGGCCTTGGGTTCTTGCCTCTTCTTTTTTTGTCCCTCCATCCAAACGTCCCCTGCTCACACCGGGTCCATTTTGGTGTTTGGCAAAAAAATATATGTTGGTTTAAAAGACAGGAAGAATGCATCCAGAACACAGTTTGCCCCGTTAGAGCTGCCAGCAGCCACCAAACTACAAGAGACTGTGTCCTCTGTCTGTCTGTCTGTCTGTCTGTCTGTCTGTCTGTCTGTCTGTCGGGCAGTGATTCTGCTTTTTTTTCTGTGGAATACACCCAACAAGCTTTAGCTTTTGAGAGAATGGCTGAAATTTCAGGTTATTACGCCAGGATTTCAGTTTTTACTATGTTGAAAATGTTAATTTAAGCTTTATTATCGCACACCTGTTGATTTCCTGTTCGTTTTATGTCACAAAAAATGATTTTGAATATTATATTATAAAATATTAAAATTCATTTCAATGCTAAACAATTGATAAAATGATCAGAGATTGAAAATAAGGGTGATAAAACAGGAACAACTAAAAATGGTTACGGAAAGACAGTGATCCCTTGACTATCAGGGGTGTCGCGTTCAATGACCGCCCACTATAATTGAAAAAAAAAAAAAAAAACATAGAGCTGTGTTAGTAATTATATTATTTATTTACATTTTAGCATTTTATGAAGCATTGTAGCAAAAAAACTTTACAAAACAAAAAATTTACAAATCCTGTTTACCTGTATTTAAAGGGTTATTTCTGGCAATCTACTGTTTTTATGTGTTAGATTTTCATCAGATTTTTTCTATTGTTTACTTGTTTTTCCCAGATTAGATTTGTGCTTATTTTAAGCACAAAATAATTAAAATATTGTAAATATAAAAAAGGAATGTACAGCAAAAACACTTGAAAAACTGTGTGATAAAAGAAAACTTTTAATATATATAAAAAAACCTTTTCTCTACTGAAGGCAAATCAAGTTGGTCAATAAAGAGATGGTGAAGGATGATTTTGAGAAACAATCTTGAGTATCAAACCAATCAGGCAGCAGTTTGGAGAAAATTAAAAAAAAAAAAAAGATCCCAAAACTGGAAGTTACCACTGAGCTCCAAAGCCAGAGTGAAAAACCTAAAAAACATCATCTGCCATAAAGGTGTCACAGAGTTTCTTCACGAGGTTAAACAACCAGGCAGGACAACAGCTGGCAGAGTGAATGGTGTTAACTGCCGTTTCCTAGAGGTTTTACCCTGGTCAACATTCCTGTGTGCAACCACCAGGTCTAAAAAGCATGAACCAGTGTAAAAACTTAACTCAGATTTAGTTAAAAAAATATATATATACTAAACTATATAATTTTGTAGATGATAACTGTAGATGATGTTTGTAAAACTGTTGAATTTAATGAAATTATTTTCTAACTGTAGCCAATTAGTAGACTGTTAATTAGCATCTGTTTTTGGCCTAAAGGGAATCAATGCTGATTTGCATGTAACCCTGGGAATAATGGATTTAAATGAAGAAAAACGGGCATTAATTTGTTTGTTGATCTTTTCATGACTCAGAGGAGGTGGAGGTTTGCATTAGAAAGAAGAGGAATGGAAGGTCAGTTGTAACAAGACTGAGTCCATGTGTGTGAATGAAAGGGAAAACAGTGGAATGGTGAGGTTACAACGGGTGGAGGGGAAGAAGGTGGAGGAGTTTAGATACTGAGGATCAACTGTTTAGAGCAGTGGAGACTGTGGAGGAGAGGAGAAGAATAGAGTGGAGTCAAGATGGAAGAACAGGAGAAAAGAGTCAGGAGTGATCTGAGATAGAAGAGAGTCAGCTAAGGTGAAGGGACGGTGGTGAGACCAGCCATGATGGATGGATTAGAGACACTAGGAATAGGCAGAAGACAGGAGACAGAGTTAGAGGTGGAGGAGTTAAAGATGCTGATATTCTCTTAAGGAGAGACAAGGATGGACAGGATCAGGAATGAGGTGATTAGAGGGACAACACAG
>JAFBJS010018207.1:6498-21588 GCA_016785265.1 Paraplagusia blochii | reverse complement strand
ATGGAGGTGGTTGGAGTTGGAGGTGAGGATGCGCAGGACAGGGTGAGATGGAGGTTATTGACTCGCTGTGGCAACCCCTGAAAAATGGGATAAGCCGAAAGGAAAAGGAGAAGATTAAAAGAGTGATTAAAATTGGCTAAAATCCGTCGTAAATACATGTTACGATATGGGAGGAATCGAGCGTCAGTAATGCAAATACTGATTCATGTTAACCTTTATTATGCGACATTTTGTTTAATAGATTTAATATGATACCGTCAACTACGTTGTCTATTTGTTCACGGGTTCCTTGTCCACTCGCAAAATATATTGTGTTTGACGTTCGCTCTTTCCTCCTTCTTTACGCCCCACCGGTAGTCTGGCTGTGGGAGCAGCAGCCGTACTCCGGTATGTTTTTCTGTTCTGTTCCGTTGACTGTTATAACTGAGCACTAATGAGCGCTAAGAATAACGCAATAATGGAGACATGATCCTCCATATGATGCGATACAGTCTCCAAACTATCGCCGTCATTTGCAGTACAACTTGGATCAAAAAACTTTCCAGTTCAATAAACTACTGAAATTGATGTAAAGCCAGCTAATGCAGGAGGCTGTCACTTCACTTGTCTTGGCTTTGGATGTTTTTCAGACTTTTGTATATATATATTCAAAGTTTTTGTATATATATATATATATTCATACTTTTCATACATATATATATATTCATACTTTTTATATATATATTCAGACTTTCTGTATATATATTCAGACTTTTTGTATATATATTCAGACCTTTTTTGTATACATATTCAGACATTTTTGTATATATATATTCAGACTTTCTTTGCAAAGTCTGAATATATATACAAAACTCAGCCGTAGCTCCGCCCAGATGAGGTCAGCGCTTCGGCTGCTGCTCCCACAGCCAGACTCCGGTCTGTGTTGTGCCACACAGCGGGGCGAAAAAGGTAAACAGCAATAACATCGATGTGACACAAACAGAAACACAAACGTTTAGATTTATTCTCTCTTTGTTGTTTTTCGCCTCCTTTTAAGGACTATGATGGACATAAATCATTATTTGCATTACTGACGTTCGATTCTTTCCTTTCTGTTAGAAGTCAGTACTCGATCGTCAACGCAATGGACCTATAGCATTAATAAATGTATTAAAAAAATCACTCTTATAATGTCATTGGGCTATTGTGAATCCCTCGCAGCAGTTAGCTGAGATCGTTCCCCTTTTGTAATTGCAATCTCTTCTTATTGATTGACTCTATAACTAATGATCGTCTGTGTTTCATCTGGAACTCTTGTGCAGCTGTATCGCCAAATGGATTGTGGCAATGTGGTCGAGAAGGCTTCAAATTGTGTATAAATATTCAGACTTTTCGTATATTTTCGTTATTGTCAAAACATGTTACAGGATAAATTTTAGGAGCCTTACTGAAGTGTTACTGAAATTTAAAACTGAAATTTTCAAAGTTTGGATCATTCAGGGGCGATGATGGGACCTGAAGACAGACCTAGACCAGGCCTAGAGAATAAAGCAATTTCTTTGGTTTCTTATTCAAAATTCACAGACCATATCATATTACCATATCATTTATAACCACATCAAATATGGTCTGGTTATAAATGATAGGGCTCTGGAGCAAGGTTGGCATTTTGTCTAATTTTCTGAAATTTTAATTTGCAGTGGAAGCTGAGCCACCCGATGACGTTACAGTTACTTTCAGAGATGAATTCTACAACATTTCATGGGTCCCCAGTAATACGCAGGACTGTTTTACCTACAGGGTCAGAGTAAGGCTGAGCAAAGACTTGTCCAAGGTAACATGTTAGACCACGGGGTTTTTAACCTTTATTATTGATGGATTTTTCCCCCAATTCCTTTCAAAAGACTAATAATTTGAAGCTTTATGCTCTACATGTGTTTGGCATAATAATTGATAACAGCCCCTAAATGTATTAAATTTATGGCTAAACTGTATATACAAACACTATCTGTGCCAAAAGATGGACTCTTTAAGATAAGAAAAAGGTGTATGCTTACTGTAAAACAACAACAACATGGAATTCGTGTTGCCCTCAGTTAGCTTATAGCTTATAATATAAAATATATCAATGTGGTAGCTTTAAAAAATACACAGATCAGATTTATACATACTGTATATAGGAAAAGTAATATTTTTTCCATATATATGCACAATTGACACATACATTTTTACACATTGCAGTTGCAAAAGTTCTTTGTCACGTACAACTCCCAGGCCTGCACAGAGTGCAGGGCCGTAACTGATCTGACGGGATTACTGTAATCTTTCAAAAAAATACCAGTAAAAAGTAAAAAAAAAAAAATAAAAATGCACCAACTGTTTGAAAGAATCTACATTGTTGTTGTTAATGCATACTTTAGTATGATTTGAATTGTTTGTTCTTCTTAATTGTTCATATCAGTAAATCAGTTAGTTTTTTTTTAATAATTTCCCCTAAAAAAATATCTGTATGTCTATCTATCTCAGACACAAAGAACTACACTGAAATGTCATTTGTCTTTCTGTTAAAGACACAGACAGAAAATTGGGCAGGGGAGGGCTTCACTTACTGTTTTAATCAATCACGATATAGATCTTATATGTGTTTGTTCTCCTTTACAGGAACTTGTTTACTCTGAGTTAACAGAGGGCACGCACATTAGGTTAGACTCAAAGAAATTGCAACAACTTACAAACTACACTGTGGATCTACAGGCCAAAATGTGTCCTACAAATCTTTATAAGGGTCCATGGAGTGAGTGGAGTACCAGTACAGGATGGAAAACACATGGGCGTACTTTTGAAGAAGAAGGTAAATATTTAAATTTAAATTGGAACAAATAAATATACATTTATGCTGGGCAAAGGAATAGTCTTATGTTGTTTTTTATGGAAAATAAATTAGAAATTGGTGAGAGAATCAATCCAATTATGCTTTGTCAAAAATAGATCTCAGTCATAGGTTGTCTTCTCACCTTACTGACTTTCAAAATATAGTCCTTAACTGTAATGGATACATATAATGAAGTGCTAAATGAGAATTGTTCATTTTATGATCTGTCTTAAGAATAAAATTTTAGTTTAGTTTAACGTGCCCGCACCACAAAACAATAATATATGCACTTCATAAGTTTGTTGTGATCTTAACAAGTAAGAATACCGCACAACCTGTTTTTTTTTTTTCTTTCTTGAATTAAAATATAACAAAGTGCTTTTTAATAAGTGGGAGTGTTGCTTTCCTTCATTTTAATCTAAGCCTTCTTATCTGACAGATGGTTTATTTTCTCAACTGCACATGCCCATGCGTCAGTAAAACAAGGTGTGGTCCTGGACAGTGTTGTGTTAGGTTTGAAGTAAAATACATTGTTACATTTATTACAACTTGCAGCTCACTGGGCTCACTGTAAAATATTTTGAAGCTAACAACATGTTACTTATAGCTTGTGAGCAAAGGTGGGTAGAGTTACATTTACTCAAGTAAGATTTTCTAAATAAAGTACTCCTAGGAGGAGGATTTTAATCACTAAACTGTACTCTTACTCTGCTACATTGGCGATAATAAGTTTGTTACTTCTATCAGAGATACAGGTTAAAGTTTCAGCGACCAAGTTCTCTATAGAACAACATCTCTACTTCTACTTTGTCTGAGAGAGGCTAACCAATTAAACTTTACCCTTGTTGTGTAGCGTCGTCATGTGATCAAACTCAATCTCATTGGAGGGACGGATTAATTTTACAGTCAACGTCCTCCACAGAGACATCCAAACTTATGAAACATATTGCTGTTATTTTTCACTAAAATCCTATTTATTTTTAACAGAATTTATTCATTTTGCCTCAGTGGCTTCAAAGCCCTCTGCCTAACAGCCTAAAACAGGATTTTTACTTTACGACCGCCACACGAATGCATCAATTTCCTTCCTTGTATCTGTTAATAGCCATTAGCACAAGCATGGGCAAATGAAGGCATGGGCAAACTCTTAATGCCGCCAGCCAACCTTGTGCAAATTAAGTAATTTATGCATATTACCATATTATCTGCCTTTTCCCTGCAATGCCTGTGTTTCCCCAAAAGATAATATCATAAAGGCTTAGAAATTAATTTGAAATTTATTGTTTTAGGTTTCATACATGACTTTTAAATGCCATTGATCTCAGTTAAGTTTTCTCCATCTTTCTGCATCTTTCTGACTAGGCCCCCATGTCCAACTTTATAACCAACTATGGCCCGTGTGTCAAAAAGTTTGCCCACGCCTGCGTTAGCACCACGTGTAGTTCCGCCCCCTCGTAAACCTTCTTCCAGATGGTGAGCCCCCTAGAAGGAGCAACTTCCCTAACATAGTAGATCTTATGATTGTTGACTGTGTTAACCCAATGCATTATATTTTATGAACAAAAAGAAATCATATTAAACCATGATTATTATATATTTTCATTTTGAAATTTTGGTCAAATATCTTGCTAAGTTGTAGCATTTGTTGGAGGTTTTTGTTATTGTTAAAATAACTGGTAATCATTTTGTTGTCTTGCATCATTTATTTGGTCAAATTTTTACGCCGGTGCCCTTCCTGACGCAACCCTCACCATTTATCCGTACTTGGGACCACCACTTAAATACACTAGCTTGTGCTCCCTAGTGGTTAAGGGAAGACATGGAGGTAGTTGGAGTTAGAGTTGAGGGTACAGGGTGAGATGGAAAATGCTGACTGGCTATGGCAACCCCTAATAAATAGACAAGCCGAAAGAAGAAGAAATAACTAGTATATCATAATTCTTTGGCTTTTAAGAGTAGACTTAAGCTTGAGGTTGTTGGCTTTATTGTTAAGGAAGTGGACTGAGGGAACGTTGCGCGCATTGGTGCGTATCACAATGTCACAATGACAAGGACTTTGCTTTCCTTCCTTTCTTCCTAGTCAGGGATTCTCTTATCAGCTAAAATAGTATTTTATGTGTACTGTATGTAACTTGTAATTGTTGTCGTTAAAGAAAATCTACCTTACCAGTGGATCATTCTTCTTGCCAGCTGCCTTTTCCTTGCCTTCTTCCCCTTGGTGCTGTTTTGGTTAAACAATCTGTAAGTACCTGTAGTGATTCCCATTTTCAACCTCAGGGACATTATTTCCCTTTTTTTTTTTCATTTTGGGACTTTATATACTGTGTTGAATATTTCAAGTAGACAGACTATCATCCAACATGATAGCATTTCATAATGCATGTTGGATGATGACATACAGCTTTAAATTTTGGGGTTGTGTTTTTAATAATTATAATAATTAAAGAATAAAGAACGATAATTAAGAAGAAAAACATTGATCTTCATTTAAATTTTATGCAAGCCTACTGTACACCATACTAAAATTCTCCATCACTGTAATCCCAAACAAAACAATGCTTTTTTTACTTCAGATAAATTCATTCAGATGCATCTGAATGGGTTGTGTAGAGGTAATAATTGTGATTATCTCTAGTAATACATGCAAATTCGGATGGACAAATTAGAAAGAAATTTAATCTTTACAATTTCTGAGGTTATTCATTTCAATCCTCTATGCCTAAGGTCATTATCTTCCAGTAAGCAATTAAAGTCACACAAGTCCCATAGCCTTCTTCTCAACCTTACTGGCATCACCTCCTACGTGTTGAGAAACTGCAGCAGTGCTCATTGTGCTCTGTGCGCAATACACCAAGCAAACACAGGAAGTCATGCAGGGTATTAGTCAGAGAACAGTTCTCAGCAAAAAAAAAAATTGCGACGGCATTTACCTCGCCTACTTGATTTAAAGCCGCATGTGTGTGTGTGTGTGTGTATATATATATATATATATATATATATATATATACACACATGTTGGGAAAAAATAAACAAATACTAATGTTTTTACTCCTTTATCTGTGTTATTATGGGAAGGAACCCCATATGCAGGTTTTGGAAGGCAGTTACATACATCCCCAAACCAAAGATTTTCTTCAGACCTCTGTACTATGACTACAATGGCAACTTTAAGGTAAGCATAGACGGAAAGAAGTGGGCTAAGAGAAAGTTTGCTGTATTTCCTTAGTGGCTTAACAGGTGTTGCTAATAAGGGGACTTTTCTGTTTTTTCTTTAGTTAGAAAGGGACTTTCCTTTTTCAGTCACAGGTTTGGTGTGTGGAATCTGCATGATAATTGCTGTTTTTAAAGCTTCAGCTTTATTTTTCACATTTACTGCTTGATGGCTATTTTAACTCTATTGTGTTGCTGAGTTTTTTTATTATGGATGTAACTCTACTTATTTATTTATTTTTATTTATGTATTTACACTGTAAAAAAGAACCTACTGTATGCCATTTTGGAGCAAAATGAGGACTGAAATTGGTTTAAATTATTTTGTTATGTCACCAGTATTTATTGACATAATTAATGTTGTAAATTAAAGTACAGTTTTGCCATTTTCATTCCAATAATACTGGTCTTTAAAGCAAATAATTGTTTTATTTTTTTCATAATTGGGGAAAAAATTAACTTTAAATTTAAATAGTAAATTATTGCAAAAAATATGTTAATGGTAAAAGACATCCATGTTTACCGAAAAGGCATTAAAGGCATCACTGAGCATTTTCGATCATCACGTTGACTGGTCTATTATCATAGTATCTCCCAGCATCTCTGGGATGCTATGCCATTCACATGTGTCATTCACATTACTGTGGCCCATTCTTCCTATTTTGAGCTTTTGTGTTTGGTGAAAGTTCACCCTAATTAAACACCTCCTTAAAGCCTCCTTATAGACACTGATGAAAGTGAACAGCCATTTTTGTATTCCTCTTTACTGAGCTGTGGTACTGTATGTATGGATAATACTGTCCATCCATCTTGGTCAGTATCTCTGTCATACAGAACAAGCAGACACTTGCGTGCATGCATAAAATACACATACTAATACTAACACTGACTGGAAATATTTGGGGGGTTTACAATTTGCCTTAAGTGCAGTTTCTTTGTTATGTAAAAAGTGACTCACATGCGTCTGTGTAAGCTGCATCTGTGTGGGTAAATACACTATCTCTCCTCTCCTTTGCTATTTCTCCCATCATGCGGTGGGATGGGAGCGTATCTCCTAATTTCTTAAATTTGCTTTGGTTTTAAAACTTATTCAGTTTTCAAGGTAAGCCAAGAGTATTTGTAGTCGATACTGTGGTTGCAACAGTTTGTCTAGTTACATTTGAATAAGGAAGATATAAAACTGAATGATTTAATTTAACATAGAGCTGGGCGGTATGACCAAAAATTTATATCACAGTATTTTTAGAAATTACCACGGTATTTGACGGTATTGTTTTTTACGTGTTAACCCCAATTCCTAATTGTTTAGAAAATAATTATAGTTATTAATAGTTATTAACCATGGTTTTAATGGTCCCACAAACTGTTGCTGTTCACAAAGAATTGAGTGTCAGGCACCCAGAATTGTAATGAGGTGCAGAAATCAGAATGAATGATCCAGGCAGTTGCAGTAAATATACAGAATATATTGCATTCTGTATATATTTACTATCAAACGACTGTATAGAAATAATAAAAGTCTTTGGCTAAGTGGAGTGTGATAGAGTTGGTAATATCATTCCACCCTTTGCTTTTTTTGTCAAAGACGACCCCTTTAGCAAACGCGCCTACCAGGGACGTCTGTGTAGTGTTTTGTGCTGCAGTGCCAACGTTACGCAGAGACAGGGGAGAAGATGCAGATTTCATTTCCAGGATATGTTTGTGGCGGAGGCGGTGAAGCAAATTACTTGTATTGCCGCCGGCGGCTAAAACAATAGCCGTGTTTGGTCTGTGTCGGATTTCTCAAATCCAAAGTACCTCCACACAACAGACACCGCTCCTTTTTTTTTTTTTTTTTTTGGAATGAGCGAGTTAGAATTATCTCCCTCCATTCCCTCCGGCCGGTCAACTCACTGTACTGCCACTACTACTACTACCGCTCTCGTGCACAGTTGATTTGTCTGGTGCAACACTGTTCACTGTTCGCTCAATCTACCGCTGTGCAACGTTCCGCCTCCATGTGTTCCCGACATATGCGCACATACCGGTATGGGGGTAAATGTAAAATTCATATCATAAAAATAAAAATTACCCGCTATACCGCCCAGCTCTAATTTAAGAGTATAGGACAGACACCTGAAGCATCTTATTCTGCACTACAGAAATCTTTGTGGTTCAACATCTTTATTGTAGAGAAGTGCTGGAGATTTTAGGCACCAGTCAAGAAGGAAAGACAGCATTTTAAAATTGTATTTTACAATGCAGAATTAACTTCTTTAAAACCTAATGTACTTAATAGTCAATATCTTTTGTCTTTATGTTTTCCCTGGGAAAAAAGATTACATTCTTTTGGTTGTGGTGCACGTTGACTAACATATATTAGCATGCAGCAGTTAGAGAAACAGTGTGGTTTCATAAGCTAAGTCTTTTATTTAAAGTTACTAAAAATTACTCTCAAATACACATACACCCACACCTTTTAAATGTTTCTAATTGTTTTATGTCCTACAATAATGGCGAGCATTCAAGTGCAAGTATCATGTGATAACATGCTTACATACTTACACTCAAACGCTCGCCATTGCCGCTTCCAGACGCCATTATTGTAGGCGTCTGGACTGACGTCCAAGAACTTGGTTCTTGGACGTAGTTTAGTGACGTCACAGGCGGACCCTTGTGGGGACACTGCCGTATGATTGTCTAACGATGAGTGAAATTTCTGATTGGCTGGTGACGGTCTGACGTAGCAAAATTACGCTCACAAATCTGGTCGGCATAAAATGAGTCTCAAAAATACAAATTAGAGTTCGCGTAGTTTCACAAAGTAAAAGCACTATTTGCGTGCACGTACCACAATTTACAAACATATTTGGAAGAATTCACAATTGTATATTGACGTGTGAAGCGTTGTTTGTGTGCTCTTCTCAGAATACGCACGCAGATCCTTGTTTATGCTCATGTTCTTATCAGAATACGCACACGGATCCGTGTTTACGCGTGTGTTCTTTTTGAGACTATTCTGGCTCCATAGCAGGGGGCAACCAATGGTTTTTTGGGCAGTGTCCTCGGCTGTGGAGCCAGTGTACCAAACTCCCAGGCAGTAGGTGAGGACACTCTCTACGGAAGAGTGGTAGAAGGCCAACAGCAGCTTCCTGTCCAGGTTGTTCTTGCTCAGGGTGGGCAGGAAGTGTAGCCGCTGCTGAGCTTTTTTCACCAGGGCTTGGATGTTGTTGGTCCAGGAGTGGTCTACGGAGATGTGGGTGCACAGGAACCTGGAGGTGGTGACGGTCTCCACTCGTTCTCCATTTATGATGCGCGGAATGTGGTCCTGTCTGTACTTCCTGAAGTCCATGATTGGTTCTTTGGTCTTCAGAACATTCAGGGTCAGGTTGTTTCCTGTGCACCAGACTGACAGTTCTTTTACCTCGGCTCTGTACGCTGTCTCGTTGCAGTCGTGGATGAGTCCAACCAAGGTGGTGTCGTCCGCATATTTTATGATGTGGTTGGTTGGGAAGGTCGGAGAGCAGTCGTGGGTGTACAGGGTGTACAGCAGAGGACTCAGAACGCAGCCTTGGGGTGAACCGGTGTTGAGTGTGAGGGTGGAGGAGTGATGGGAGCCTAGTCTCACGGTCTGTGGGCGACTGGTGAGGAAGTCTTTTATCCAGTTGCAGGCGGGGAGAGGTATCTGTAGTTCTGTAAGTTTATTGATGAGAATGTTGATTGTGTTAAAGGCGGAGCTGAAGTCCACAAAGAGCATCCTCACGTAGCTCTTTTTGTTCTCCAGATGACTTAGAGAAATGAATGAAAGATATGAAGCTTAGAGCAGACCAGTATGACTCAATGAGCAGGGCAGTGATATGTGCCTTTTTGGGCTAATTAATGATCAGGTCTGCTGCCAATTTGCAGACCTGTAGATTGTGGAGAACTTGACAGAACTTCACAACAGTCGGGTCAAACAACGGTATTGTTACTGTACTTTTTGAATGAATTAGACTTGTTTCTATATTCTTAGATATTTTAAAAGTTACAATTATAAATAGGAGAGTGTTCTCGATCCTATGTACCAGAAAATTTTATTTTTACATATATGCTATGTCTTGGCACATTTGTAATCAAAATCACAAACCATTTCGAGAACGTTTGAACCACAGATGATTATTTTCACCTAACACTAGATAAGAAGAGTAGCGCTATAAGTAAGTTAAATTAAAACTTACAGGACAATTTTTAAAGAAAGTTACTGTCACAGTAGCTGAAAATTTGGTTTAAAAAAAGAATTGTTATTTATAAAGATTTTTTTTAAATACGAGCTTCTTCAAGGGCACATAGTACATTAAAGGGTTACATGTACTATACAGACTTTCTGAACAATGTAATAATAAAGAGTTCTTTGGCATAGAGTAGTAGAAAGCACAGTTACAACACTCTGACCTTTTGCTGTCTAGTTTTATTTTTCGGACATACCAATCCACATGTGACAGAAATGGTGCTTCAGGTTTAGGTTTAAGACCAGCTTCCGAATTACCACTATGGTGCACTTATTTTTAATTTGGATTATTCTAGAGTTCCTTTGATAGTTGATTGCATTGCCAAGTAGTTCACTTTCCCTCCTTTCCTTATTTCCTTACTAATATCACCAAGCCTACCCCAAGCAGGACATCTCATTTATAGAGATGGGGGGTTCTCATTAGAAGAAAGAATTTGTTTTTGTCATTGTGATGTTGTGATTCACACCACAGCGCACAACGAAATTTGGCCTCTGCATTTAACCCATCATCAAAATGAGCAGTGGGCAGCTAATGAGCGCAACCCAAATCCGCTTCTCTAACCACTAGGCCACTGCCCAGATTAGCAGTGGTTTAGCAAAGCTTTATAAGAAGCAGCAATGACAGAGGTGTGAGAACAGATCTAGCTTTTTTACTTTGAATATCACTGGTATTTCTGACTTGTAAGTTTTTTATGAAGACAACAAAGAACCTCTAAGGGGTAATGGGCATTTAGTATGTTTAGTTTGATTTCCAACTGCAAGTAATTACCAGGATTCCTTGTAACCTTGCAGGATCTGAGTGACACCCCAGTGTTGTCTCCTTACTATACTTTGATTGAATCGTACTAGAGAAGGTTCTTGACCGTCCTCGGTTGGCGAGATGACTCGCTCCGGCCTCTAACTGTCGTCCTACTGGGTGTCCGCCCCGCTGCCATCGTTAGCATACTGCAGTGAGTAGCCCAAGTAACTGTGGTGCACTATGCGATCACACCCATTCGTGACAGCTCACCTCTCATGATCCTGGCACTTTTTGGTTGCCACAGTAGAGTTTTGGACATCTTTTCTAGCGGTGTCGTGGGCATGTAACTGGGGTATTTAAAGAGAATAGACAGGCCTTTGTCTTAACGTACCACAGGTGTTGTCTCTTATGGACCAGAACTTGTTATTTTATGTGTGCGAATGGTGAAGAGAGAAGTGGTGACAAAAATCTACTTAATTTATTCAAAATATTTTATTGATCAGAGGAGCATCGCATAAGCAATCTTAAGCCAATGTAATCATCAAGAAAAAACAATAATAAGTCAACGATTCTGAAAGTAAGGATCAAAAATAATAAAAATGTGCTGAGGCATTTTCTGATAAACTTTTTTTAAGCTGACCCTGCATTGTATTTATCAGCGGCATGGAAGAGGGGGAGAAGTAGAGTGTCCTTGGTCAGGGACACACTGTACTTCATTAAGCTTTACGGCTGCGGCGGAGACAGACGCTACCTTCTCGTTTCCCCAAAGGGTCCGCTTTCCTTAGGTTGTGGGGGGTTGCGCGTTTTTTTCCCTTACTATTAAACGACTGACTGATTCCGACTGGGACTCTCTTTGCTTCTAGAATAGATAAGTCTTTGCTGAGGGTTGATGAAAGTTGGCTTCTTCTTCTTTTCTTTCCTTCTTTTCTTTCTATTTCTATTCCGCCTAATTTTTTCTATCCAATCTGTCTAAGAGAGATAAGAGTCATCTCTTGAATCTATAATCTACTATGAAGAAAAATGAGAGTCCTCTTCACAGTTGGATGGAATTCTTCATCTTTTTTCTTTCCTTTAGTCTAACTATCTCTGGGTCATCCAATTCTTTCTATCTAAACTGTCTAAGGGAGATGAGAGTCTTCTTCGAGGGTGAGTAGGGTCCTGGGTCCGGGGTGTGAGTCCATTCTTCGTCTGGGGATGGGGTGATGAACGAACTAACTTTTCCAGACTCTTACACCTATATTTATGCCTTTTTTCCCCTCATTCTCCCTTTCACTTTACGTAACCATCGCTTAACTGTCATTCCCCCAGCAGACCATGTTTGGCCTTTCCCTGGACATGTTCCAACATGTTCCATGTCTTGTCTGCTTTTGGGTCTCCTTTACCCCGGGAGGGGACTTCCGTCTCCCAGGTGTTCAGAGGAGGACGAATGAGATTAGAAAAAATCAGACATACAACTCTTTAAGATTAAAAAAATCAATAAATAGTTTATTGAAATATAAGAAAAAAAATAGACTTACAGGAATTCCCAGATCTCTGTGCTGTTCACCACGAATGGATCATGCGTCTCTCTCTTTAAGTCTACAGTAAGAGCATCATCCCAAGAACCCAGAGTAATGTCTGCTGCTGTTTATACTGCTTCACCTCGTTCTTGTCTATGTGAGTGTGTGTCCTCTCATGTCTATGTGTGTGTGTTCTTCCCAAGTTTAGATGTGTGTCTTTAAATTGGTTTCCATGTAAATGTTATCTGACTGTTGATTCAAGGATTCCAGGAAGCTTTATTGTCATTGCAACACATTTCAAACATATGATGAACGAAATAAGATACTTGGATCCAGGTGAGAGAGAGAAGAAGAGGAGGGAAGAAGAGAAAGAGAAGAAGAGAAGTAGTGCGGGGACAATTTCAGATTGTTGTGTGAGGGGGAGTGACTGAGGTGACAAGAGCAGAAAAAAAAAAAACAATAAGTTGCGGTAACAGTAACAGCAGAGTATGGATACAGTTTACAGGTTTCCACCAGAATTCAACAGTCTAACAGCTTCGGGGAAGAAACTGTTCCTTAGTCTGGTGGTCCTGCTTTTGATGCTTCCTGCCTGCCTGAGGGGAGGCTGATGAACAGTGAGTTTGCTGGGTGGGTGGAGTCTTTCATGGTGCAGGAGGCCTGTTTCCTGCATCTGATGTTGTACATTTCTTAGGTGGAGGGGAGGCTGCGTCCAACGGTTCTCTGTGAAGCCTTCACTACCCTCTGCAGAGACTTTTTCTCTGCTGCAGAGCAGCTGGCGTGCCATACAGTAATGCAGGATGACAGTACATGTTCCACCACACATCTTTAGAAGGATGTTAGGACTGAGCTCCCCAGTCTAGCACGCCTCAGCCTTCTGAGGAAGTAGAGAAGCTGGTGGGCTGTCCTGATTAGACAGGAGGTGTTGGTCTTCTAGGTGAGGTCGTCTGAAATGTGGTCAATGTTCATCTTCTTGGTCTTGTTCACATTGATGCAGAGGAAGTTTTCCCTGCACCAGCTCTCCAGGTGTTTAACCTCCCGCCTGTAGTCGGACTCTTCGTCGTTGGTGATTTGTCCCACCCCAGCTGTGTCATCTGCAAACTTAACGATGAGGCAGCTTGGGTTCAGCACTTTGCAATCACTTTGCAGTGTGTCAGCACCAGTCGTTCGAAGCATTTCATGACTATCGGGGTAAGGGCTACCGGCCGGTAGTCATTCAGGCCTGTCACTGTGGATGTTTTTGGGATGGGGATGATGGTAGCCGTCTTAAGGCAGGTGGGGACCTGCACGTGCTGGAGGGAGGTGTTGAAGATGTCCGTCAGAACCTCCGTCAGCTCATTTGTGCAGCCCTTTAGAAGCTGTCCAGGGATGTTGTCGGGACCAGCAGCTTTGTGTGGGTTGATCCTCAGAAGGGTCCTCCTCACTCTCGCTGTGGTCACACTGGGTGGCTTTTCTCCTGCTGGCTGGGTAAGTCTGGTGCCGCGGGGGGCGTTGGATCCTCAAAGCAGGCGTAGAACCTGTTAAGAGATTCGGGCAGAGAGGGATCAGTGGGGCCCTGTGCATTTCTGGTATTGTAATCAGTGATGCACTTGACTCCCCTCCACATGCTCTGAGGATAGTTGGACATAAAATGTCCCTGGATCCTTTTAGCATATGCTGTTCTGGCCGCTCTAGGCACCACTCTGTCACCGGTCCTAAAAACAGCATCCCTGGCCTTCAGCAGAGACCTCACCTCTGCATTCAGCCAGGGTTTCTGGTTAGGTTGGACAGTTATTGTTTGAGTGACAATAACATCATCAGCACACTTAACTATGTACCCAAGGACCGCAGATGTGTACTCTTCCAGATCCACCTCCCCTTCATGGACAGCTGCATCTCTGAAGACTTGCCAGTCTGTGGAGTAGAAGCAGTCCTGGAGTTGGGGTACAGCGTCACTGGGCCACATGCCGAACGTAGAAGCCACGCTGGAGGATTGTTGTGGTTGTCGAGACTCCGATCCTCTTAGCAGCCGTCTCCTCTTTATATACGCTTAAAATGCGTTGGATATTAAACCGGCATTTTATATCAGCGGCCGATTGACTGGTGCATCTCTAGGTAAAACATTTGAAAGAAAAACAACAAGACTAGGACTGTTTTTGTTACATTTTGATGCCCTTTCAGCCCTTCTTCTATTCTTACATGTTTTTGAGAGATGTGCTAAAGAGCCGCGGAATGCCGACCCCTGTCTTAGTCTATTCAGACACTTCCTTTATATAAATGTGTTACCAGCAAACATATATATGTGAATAAATTTCATCATCAAAATGGAATCACATCTTAACATTTTTCATTCTTTATAATAAACTCATTAGAATCTGATTTCGTCGCCCGGATTGGCGTTACCGGGGCCCCACTCTGGAGCCAGGCCCGGGGTTGGGGCTCTTAGGCGAGCGCCTGGTGGCCGGGTCTGGGTCCACGGGACCCGGCCGGGCCAAGCCCGAAGAAAAGACGTGGACCCACCTCCACCTTCATGTGGACTCACCACCCGCAGGAAGGTCCATAAGGGGCC
>JAFBJS010018197.1:0-31699 GCA_016785265.1 Paraplagusia blochii | reverse complement strand
TTCAGATGAAGATCAGTGCAGAAAAGGCCTCAATGCTCAACACTGAAAAGAGCAAGCAGCTCCTGGAGACTGAAGCTCTGAAGATGAAACAGCTGGCTGATGAAGCCACCAGAATGAGATCGGTTGCAGAAGAAGCCAAGAAGCAAAGACAGATCGCCGAAGATGAAGCAGCACGACAAAGGTCAGAGGCTGAGAAAATACTCAAAGAAAAGCTGGCCGCCATCAACGAGGCGACGCGGCTGAAGACGGAAGCAGAGATGGCTCTGAAGGCCAAAGAAGCTGAGAATGAGAGGCTGAAGAGACAAGCTGAGGAGGAGGCCTACCAGAGGAAGCTGCTGGAGGACCAGGCCGCTCAGCACAAACAGGACATTGAGGAGAAGATCACACAGCTGCAGACCTCCTCTGACTCTGAGCTTGGGAGACAGAAAAACATTGTCGAGGAGACTTTGAAGCAGAAGAAAGTGGTTGAGGAGGAAATTCACATCATCAAGATCAACTTCCAGAAGGCGTCCAAGGAGAAGGCAGACTTGGAGTCAGAGTTGAAGAAACTGAAGGGAATTGCAGATGAAACTCAGAAGAGCAAACTCAAAGCTGAGGAAGAGGCAGAGAAACTCAAAAAGCTGGCTGCAGAGGAGGAGAGGAGGAGGAAGGAGGCCGAGGAGAAGGTGAAACGGATCACGGCGGCAGAGGAGGAGGCAGCGAGACAGTGCAAAGCGGCGCAAGAGGAAGTTGAACGTCTGAAAAAGAAAGCCGAAGATGCCAACAAGCAGAAGGAGAAGGCTGAGAAAGACGCAGAGAAGCAGGCGGTTCTGGCCAAGGAGGCGGCTCAGAAGTGTACGGCTGCCGAACAGAAGGCTCAAGATGTCCTCAGCAAGAACAAAGAAGACGTACTGGCTCAGGAGAAACTGAGAGACGAGTTTGAAAACGCAAAGAAACTGGCACAAGAAGCTGAGAAAGCCAGAGAAAAAGCAGAGAAAGAGGCGGCCCTGCTGCGGCAGAAAGCTGAGGAGGCGGAAAAACAGAAAAAGGCAGCAGAGGATGAAGCGGCCAAACAGGCGAAGGCTCAGAATGACACCGAGAAACAGAGGAAAGAAGCAGAGCAGGAGGCCGCCAAGAGGGCAGCAGCTGAAACTGCAGCGCTGAAACAGAAACAACAAGCTGACTCAGAAATGAACAAGCACAAAAAAGAAGCAGAACAAGCTCTGCAGCAGAAGTCACAGGTGGAGAAGGAACTCACTGTCGTCAAACTGCAGCTGGACGAGACGGACAAGCAAAAAGCACTGTTGGACCAAGAGCTTCAGAGAGTCAAAGGTGAAGTCAATGATGCCATCAAACAAAAGTCTCAGGTGGAGGTGGAGTTGACCAGAGTGAGGGTCCAGATGGAAGAGCTGCTGAAACTGAAGCTGAGGTTTGAAGAGGAAAACCGCCGCCTCATGCAGAAGGACAAGGACAGCACACAGAAGCTGCTCGCAGAGGAAGCCGAGAAGATGAAGAGTTTGGCTGAAGAAGCTGGCAGACTGAGCGTGGAGGCAGAGGAAACGGCCCGACAGCGGCAAATAGCTGAGGCCAACTTGGCTGAACAGAGGGCGCTCGCGGAGAAAATCCTCAAGGAGAAAATGCAGGCCATTCAGGAGGCCACCAAACTAAAGGCTGAAGCTGAGAAGCTGCAGAAGCAGAAGGACCAGGCGCAAGAACAGGCCAAAAAACTGCAGGAAGACAAGCAGCAAATCCAGAAACGTCTGGATAAGGAAACAGAGGGATTCCAGAAATCTCTGGAAGCTGAGAGGAAGAGGCAGCTGGAGGCTTCGGCCGAGGCAGAGAAACTGAAGCTGAAGGTGAAGGAGCTCAGCCTCGCTCAGACTAGAGCTGAAGACGAGGCCAAGAAGTTCAAGAAACAGGCGGACGAAGTCAAGGCTCAGCTTCAGAGGACGGAAAAACACACCACAGAAGTAGTTGTGCAGAAATTGGAGACACAAAGGCTGCAGAGCACAAGAGAAGCCGACGACCTGAAGAGCGCCATCGCAGCTCTAGAAGAGGAAAAACGGAAGCTGAAGAAAGAGGCAGAGGAGCTCCAGAGGAAATCTAAAGAGGTACTGACTCTAGGATGAAGGGCCCGAATGTTTTGTTAGATATATATATAGACTCACAACCAAAAAATGTAAAATTTATTAACGATGTCTGTTTTCCTCCAAACAGATGGCAAATGCCCAACAAGAGCAGATTGAGCAGCAAAAGGCACAGCTTCAGCAGAGCTTCGTTAAAGAGAAAGGACTTCTGCAGAAGAGGGAAAAGGAAGTTGAGGAGGAGAAAAAGAGATTTGAGAAGCAGCTGGAAGATGAAATGAAAAAGGCAAAGGCCCTGAAAGACGAGCAGGAACGCCAGCGGAAGTTGATGGAGGAGGAGAGGAAGAAGCTCCAGGCCATCATGGATGAAGCAGTGAGAAAACAAAAGCAGGCAGAGGAGGAGATGAAAACCAAGCAGAGAGAAATGGACATGTTGGACAAGAAAAGGCTGGAGCAGGAGAAACAGTTGGCAGAAGAAAACAAGAAGCTGAGGGAGCAGCTGCAGACGCTTGAAATGTCCTCAAAACAGGAAATCCAGACTGTTTCAGTGGAGAAGGTGACGACAGTGACAACAGTGGGGACGTCAAAGGGGGTTCTCAACGGTTCTACTGAGGTGGACAGTGTGAAGAAAGAAGGGGACTCACCTTTATCATTTGAAGGAATCAGACAGAAAGTTCCAGCTGACCGGCTCCACGACATTGGTGTCCTCAACAAGAAGGACCTGGACAAACTGAAAAAAGGAAAAGTAACTGTGCATGAGCTTGGAAAGACAGATAAGATCAAAGCATGTCTCAAAGGTCAGAGCATCATTGGTGGTCTCCTGACTCCTTCTAAGGAGAAGATGAGTGTCTATCAGGCCATGACAGAGAACAGGATTTCTCCAAGTGCAGCTACGACGCTTCTTGAAGCTCAGGCTGCTTCTGGTTTCATTGTTGATCCAGTAAAAAATAAGTTCCTGTCAGTGGACGAGGCTGTTAAAGACAAGGTGATTGGACCAGAGCTTCACGACAAGCTGCTGTCAGCAGAGAGAGCAGCCACGGGCTTCAAAGACCCCTACACTGGGGACAAAATCTCTCTCTTTGAGGCCATGAAGAAGGGTCTCATTGAGAGGGAGCAGGCAACCAAATACCTGGATGTTCAGCTAGCAACAGGTGGCATCGTCGACCCCATCAACAGCCATCGAGTCCCACTGCAGACGGCCTACTCCCAAGGCCAGTTTGACGAAGACACCAACAAAAAACTCACAGATCCCAGTGACGACTGCAAGTTATTCATTGACCCTAGTACCCATGAGCAACTGACCTACAAACAACTGCTGGACAGATGCACCAAGGACCCCGACACGGGCCTGTTGATACTGCCCATCACAGACAAAGCTGCTCAGAGTGAGAAGTACTCAGATGGAGAAACCAAGGACGTGTTGAGTAAGTCACAACTGGATGTGCCTTTCGGAAAATTCAAAGGAAAAACCATCACCATTTGGGAAGTCATCAATTCGGAATACTTCAACGACGAGCAGAGACGCGAGCTGATTCGTCAGTACAAGACTGGCAAGATCACTATAGAGAAGATCATCAAAATTGTCATTACTGTTGTGGAAGACAAGGAGAAAAACAATGAAAACACCTTTAATGGTCTGAGAGCAACAGTCTCTGCCAACGAACTGTTAGAAACCAAGGTCCTCAGCAAAGACCTGTTCAACAAATTGAGCAACGGTAAAATAACGACTAAAGAGGTCTCCGAGATGGAGCCCGTCAAAAAGGCACTGCAGGGAACACCTAGCATAGCTGGGCTGCTTTATGAACCAACAAAGGAGAAGATGCCTTTCTATCAGGCCATGAAGAAAGAGTTTCTGTCCCCTGAGACTGCACTCGTCCTTCTAGAAGCTCAGGCAGCAACTGGGTTTGTTATTGATCCAGTCAAAAATGAGAGAGTCCCTGTTGACGAGGCCGTCAAGTCAGGACTGGTCGGCCCAGAAATACACGAACGACTTCTGTCCGCAGAGAAGGCGGTCAGTGGATACCACGACCCGTACACAGGAAAGAAGGTCTCTCTGTTTGAGGCCCTGAAGTTGGGCCTCATTAAACCAGACCACGGTGTCCGTCTGCTTGAGGCACAGCTCTCAACTGGAGGAATCATTGATCCGGTTAAAAGCTATCGCATCCCTCACGAAGTTGCTTGCAAACGAGGATATTTTGATGACAAAATGTCTAAAACCCTGAACAAAAGCACTGATGAAACTAAAGTATTTCATGATCCCAACACACAAAAAGATGTGACCTACGCTGAGCTCATGAACAAATGTACGATTGACAAAGAAACTGGACTTCCTTTGCTCCCACTCACGAAGAAGGCTACTACTAAGCCAAAAGAGGAAAAACAGATCACAGAGGCAAAGACCAAAGAGGCTTTGAATCAGACAACAATGGAGCTGGACTGTGGCCCCTTCAAAGGACGGAAGGTGACAATCTGGGAGATCATCAACTCTGAATACATCACAGAAGAGCAGAGAATCGAACTTATTCGACAGTACAGGATGGGTCAAGTGACAATCGAAAAGTTGATAACAATCGTGGTAACGATGATTGACGAGAGGGAAGACGAGGCAGGGCGTGGCATCTGCTTTGAAGGTCTCAGAGCTCCAGTCCCTGCTAGCTCGTTGCTTGATTCCAACATTATTGACAAGGCTACATTTGATGAACTCCAAGAAGGTAAGAAGACACCTAAAGAAGTCAGTAAAAGAGATCAGGTCAAGAAGTACCTACAGGGCACAGATCGCATCGACGGTATTACTGTGGATGAATCAAATGAGAATCTGAGCATTTATCAAGCCATGAAGAGAAAGATTCTACAACACAGCACTGGTCTGGCACTGCTGGAGGCACAAGCAGCAACTGGTTTCATAACGGATCCAATCAAAGACAAAAAATGTTCCGTTGATGATGCTGTTAGAGATGGCATAGTCGGCCCGGAGCTTCACGAGAAACTTCTCTCGGCCGAAAAAGCAATCACAGGATACAGAGATCCGTACACAGGCAACAAAATATCTCTATTCCAAGCAATGAAAAAAGAGCTGGTGCTGAGGGAGCACGCCATTCCACTTCTGGAATCACAGTTAGCCACTGGGGGCATCATAGATCCAGTTAGCAGCCATCGCGTTCCAACTGACGTGGCCATTCAACGTGGTTATTTCAGCAAACAGATGGTCAAGTCCTTCAAAGAGCCTTCAGGTGACATTAAAGGGTTCACCAATCCCAACACTAATGAAAGTGCAACCTACAGCCAGCTGCTGGAGAAATGCACAAGAGACCCTCACTCTGGGCTGTGCTACCTCCCAATGTCTGAGGTTGAAATCCCTGAACCTGCAGAGAAAAGGTTCCAATGCACAGAGGAACAAGCTCAAACAGAGTTGGCCAACACTCAGATCGAGATCCCACACAAGAGCTTCGCAGGGAAGAGTCTGTCCGTTTGGGAAGTAATGAACTCCAACATGCTTCCAGAAAAGGAGAGACAGCGTCTCATGGAACAGTTCAGACTGGGACAAATCACCAAGGAGAGGATGCTTGTTATCATTATTGAAATCATAGAGCAGAGAGAGACAATCAAGGCAGATCAAGGCCTGTCCTGTGATGTCATCAGAAGAAGAGTCACTATTGAGGAGCTCTACAGTGCCCGAATAATCGACCTGCAGACGTACAACCTACTGAAGCAAGAGAAACTGACAATTCGCGAAGTCATGGAAGTTGAACAAGTGAAACAGTTCCTCTTTGGTACCGGGTCCATTGCTGGAATCATGTCTGACAGTCCACCAAGGATCAGCATTTACCAGGCTATGAAGAGCGGCAAGATCAAACCTGAAATTGGTTTATCTCTCCTGGAGGCTCAGGCTGCAACTGGTTTCATGATCGACCCAGTCAAAGATGAGCTGCTAACAGTGGACGAAGCTGTGCGCAAAGGCCTGGTGGGACCAGAACTGCACGACAAACTTCTCTCTGCTGAAAGGGCAGTTACAGGCTACAAGGATCCGTACACCGGGAAGGTCATTTCTCTCTTCCAGGCAATGAAGAAAGACTTGGTTCCTGAGTCGTACGCCCTTAGGCTTCTGGAGGCTCAGAACGCCACAGGTGGATACATGGACCCGGAATATAATTTCCGCTTACCTATAGATGTTGCTATGCAGCGAGGATACATCAACAAAGAGACTCATGAGAGAATATCTGAGCCTACAGGAGATGTTAGAGAGTACACCGATCCAACCACTGATGACAAACAGTTCTACGCTCAGCTTCTCAAAAGATGCCGCGTCGATAAGGCGAGTGGTTTGAAACTGCTGTCACTGGCAGACAGACGACTCCTCTTCAAAGGTCTCAGGAAGCAAATCACTGTGGATGAGCTGCTGCGTTCACAAATCATTGACCAGAAGACGTACAACGAGCTCACTGATGGTACGCTCTCAGTGGAGGAAGTCAGCAGAGACGTGAAGAAGTACCTGGAAGGATCCAGCTGCATTGCTGGCGTCTATGTTGAGTCCAGCAAAGATCGTTTGTCTATTTATCAGGCGATGAAGAAGAACATGATAAGACCAGGAACCGCCTTCGAACTCCTTGAAGCTCAAGCTGCCACAGGATATGTGATCGATCCCATCAAGAACCTTAAACTTAATGTCACAGAAGCTGTAAAAATGGGGATTGTTGGTGGAGAGTTTAAAGATAAACTAGTCTCAGCTGAGAGAGCCGTCACAGGGTACAAGGACCCGTATTCAGGCAAGATAATCTCACTTTTCCAGGCCATGAAAAAAGGGCTAATCCTGAAAGATCATGGTATTCGTCTGCTGGAGGCTCAGATAGCCACAGGTGGAATCATCGATCCTCAAGAAAGCCATCGTCTGCCAGTGGAAACAGCATATGAGCGCGGCCTGTTTGATGAGGAAATGAATGAAATCCTGACGGACCCATCAGACGACACAAAAGGCTTTTTTGATCCCAACACTGAGGAGAATCTCACTTATCTGCAGCTGATGGAGCGCTGCATGACAGACCCAGAGACCGGTCTGGCTCTGCTGCCATTGAAGGAGAAGAAACGCGAGAGGAAAACATCGTCCAAGTCTTCAGTTCGTAAACGTAGGGTTGTCATTGTGGATCCAGAGACCGGCAAAGAAATGTCAGTGTATGAAGCGTATCAGAAAGGTCTCATCGACCACCAGACCTACCTAGAACTTTCAGAACAGGAGTGTGAGTGGGAAGAAATCACCATCACCTCATCTGACGGAGTCGTCAAGTCCATGATTATCGACAGGCGCTCGGGACGTCAATACGATATTGACGATGCGACATCAAGGGGTCTGATCGACAAGTCTGCCCTGGATCAGTACCGAGCGGGAACACTGTCCATCACAGAGTTTGCCGACATGCTTTCTGGAAACATGAGTGGTAGCAGATCACGCTCTTCCTCTTTTGGCTCCTCCTCCTCCTACTCCATGAGTCCAGCACCGTCCATACAAACACCAGCAACTACCTGGAATGACCCAACAGAGGAAACTGGCCCCATCGCTGGAATCTTAGACACAGAGACTCTGGAAAAGGTATCGGTCACCGAGGCCATCCACAGGAACCTTGTGGACAATATCACTGGCCAGAGGTTGCTGGAAGCTCAGGCCTGCACCGGAGGTATCATTGACCCAAATACTGGAGAGAAATTCACTGTTGTGGACGCCATGAACAAAGGGCTTGTGGACAAAATCATGGTGGACCGCATCAGTTTAGCCCAGAAGGCCTACAACGGATTTGAAGATCCCAGAACAAAATCTAAAATGTCGGCGGCTCAAGCCCTCAAGAAGGGCTGGCTTTACTATGAAGCTGGACAACGGTTCCTGGAGGTCCAGTACCTCACAGGTGGTTTGATTGAACCAGATGCAACGGGCAGAGTGGCGATAGACGAGGCGGTGAAGAAAGGCACGTTGGATGCACGCACTGCGCAGAAGTTACGAGATGTTAGTGCTTACTCCAAATACCTCACATGTCCTAAAACCAAACTTAAGATCTCCTACAAGGACGCAATGGAAAGGAGCATGACCGAGGAAGGGACGGGGCTGAGACTTCTGGAAGCATCATCTCAGTCTAGCAAAGGCCTCTACAGTCCCTACAGCATCAGTGGGTCAGGCTCGGCCTCCGGGTCACGTTCTGGTTCAAGAACCGGATCTCGTTCCGGGTCCAGGAGAGGAAGTTTCGATGCCACAGCATCAAGTTTCTCCTCGACAACATTCTCCTCTACTTCATACAGTTCTCCAAGCTACAGTCGCAGATACTGATCCTGACACTTCAGTCTGAATGTCTACGCAAAATGGACTCATTTATTCTGCTCTGCATGTGGTAGTTTTATCGCTTTCAATTCATTTCAAGTTATATATATTTTTTTGTATATTTTATGTTCTAATCATTTTTATCAGCCTCAGAGTTTATACTAGTGGATTATTATTATTATCGTCAGTGTACATGTTTCTTCTAAGTCTGATGTTACAGACATGGATTTTTTTTTTCTTTTACACATATTTGAAAATTGGATTTTATAGTTAATTACACTGTTCCTATACACACAACAGAATTTGGATAAAGAGCAGTAGGATCCACTCTGCAGAGCAGAATAAGGAAGTCAAAGAAGACCCAAAGATGAAATATATCAAGAAAAAAGCCAAGCCTCAAGATCTTTCCTCTCTCCTGGACTGCACTGCCTCATATAACCTCATGTACTGCAGCAGCTGAGCTTTCACTCCATTCACACCTGCAAAATCCACAACCAATAGTTTGTTGAAATCAAAGCAAGAATCCAGGTGTGAATATGGAGACGACCACGACCTCCAGCTCTGGACGGAAAACACAGCCTCCAGACAAATGTGCAAGTCTCTGCCTTCTTGGTCACTGAAACAGGTGAGTGAGACCACCAGAGTTAGGGACCATGTGGAACCAGCACATGGTCAAACAACCTGCATAAACATTAACTATTAATTACAGAAAGGAAAAACAGAATTACCGTATTTTCACGACTATAAGACGCAAATGAAAGTCTTTTTCTTCTATATGTGTGGAGCGCCCTATAGTGCAGTGAGCCCTGTGTGTGTTGTTGTTGTAGGCGGACATAGTAGAGGACACCATGAGAACTTTAAAGGGGGAAGTGTGGGCGTGGATTGTACAGTCATGGAAAAATTAGACCACTCTTTCTTTAATTTCTTGTCCATTTAAAAGTCTTCTTCCACTTAATCTACATTAATCTGGACAAATATAATAACAACAAAAAGGCTCATAATTAAGTTTAATTTCAGAGCTGATTTCTTGCCATTTTGCATGGTTTTATTGACAGTGACAGAAATCACTTCCGTTCCTACATCACTAGCAATAACATTGTACTGACAAATACAGTGTTTTTAGTCATTGTATGGTTTTGTGTTCATTGTTTCCCCAGATGATAAACCTTTAGTGGAACAAGGCATTAAGGAATTGAAGAAAACAGCAGAGTGGTCTAATCATTTTTTCCATGACTGTATATAAACCCCCACCCCATAATAATTTCACATCATTTGTGAAATAACTTTGTTTATATTGTTTCACATGTTAAAATCCTAATCAATCCATTTTCTTATGGATTCGTTAGGTTCATGGATCATCAGCTCATCTTCACCCTCCCTCAGAAGTCTTCCACAGACCGTACTGTGGTCAGTTGTCTAAAGCGGTTCCTGCTGTAGCTACAGACAGTGACCTGAACTCCTAACTGATCTGATGTTCTGTAAAGTTCTGAACCAAGTGGACCCTGAAAACTTGCATTAACCTTAAACTGAACTCAATGCTTTGTAAGTGCCTGCCAACACTGTTGAAGACTTGATCAGGTTGTTGAACACCAGTGATTTCACTGTTGGTCGGATTCATGCATGACTGAAGGAACCGCGCGACTCATAGAACTGTTCTTATCAGGTATTAATTCACTTCAATCTCTAACAGTTGTGTTTCTTCATCATGTGTCAACATGTGTCTCCTCCACGCGTCTACTGAATGTTTAGTCCGTGTCCAGCTCTGTTCCTGAAAAGCCATGAGTTATCGTTTCTTTGGAGAAAGATCTTAAAGCTTTGGCCTCAAGCCCAGTATTTTGTATTACTTTCCACCGCGCGTACACATACGGAACGTACAGTTATTTTTGATTTGTAAAACTACAGTATATCTGAATGTTTATTTTCCTACTATGCTTTGCATGATTTACTAACACTACAAAAAGGTGCAGAACTGAAAGAGTTGTATTCATTTAAAAAAGCTCGTTTTTGTTTTGTTTTTAAAGGTTTGAAGGATGTATTTTAATGAGGGTTGTCAAGCCTTGTTTAAAACGGTGTATTTATAATAAAACGGTGACGAGGACAATTTTACTGGAACACCTGACGCTGTGTAAATAAAGACTAAAATGAATTGTCTGTCGCCTCTGGATTTGTTCTTTTTAACTAACAAACGATTTGGGACATTGTTGTTATGTTTTTATTTATGTTTCTCTCCTAACCTTGATGGTAAATAATTCAAACAAACCTATTTTTGAAATAGGATATTGACTTCTTGTCTTGCTTTGGTCCTAAAATTGGACCTGGGGTCAATTCCAGAGCAGAAAGATGGATCGTTCGATTGACTAAGATAAATGGCATAAAAAGTCACGGATAAAGCCTAAAATCCTAAATTTCTAATAGCCTTTACGGCGTCATCTACAGGGGAAACGAATTATTGCAGGGAAAAGGACCGCATCTGGCCCCAGGGCCTTAGTTTGCCCATGCCTGTTCTAGATGCACCTGCTCTTGAACTTTAATTAGTTGGTGGACAGTTGTGGGGGTGGGGGTGGGATCGTCTCTCTTCTGATTGGTCAAACGACATTTTCCCACGTTTCTAAAAAGTATATTTGATACAATGTTTGGTGCAGCTGCACAGACCGTCTGTTGACCGGGAGATGATGGCCAAGGAGCCCAAATGCCGCCGCTGTCGCCATCACGGGCTGCTGGTCCCTCAGAAGGGACACAAACAGTTCTGTGCCTTCTCCCAGTGTCAGTGCCGCGGGTGTCACCTGGTGTCGCAGCGGTCCAGACCTAAGGCCGGACAGAGAAGCAGCTACAGAACCAGAGATAAGAGACAACGACCGGAGCAGAAGGAGGACCAGACACCTGACGGTTCCGGACTCACAATGAACCCCGAACCAGCCGCGGACACCGAAGACGAGCCGCTGGATTTGAGCCTGAGGGCAGCGGACCGAGGAGTGCCGAACCCGGGCCCCCAGGAGAGAGGAGAGGCCCCGGAGCTCAGCCCCAGAGGGACCCGAGGATGGTCGCTGCCGTGTGAGTTATTTCTGTGTTTTTTTAAATCAGGTGAATGATCGGATGTTGTTTTTATTAGGATTTTAAATAATACTTTAAATAAATCTCATGTTTCAGCAATGGTTTGAAAACATTTCCCACCAAAAGTTAACGTCCGTCCGTGACTAAAAACACATTTTCAATTTAATTCATTACATTTTGTTCTTATCCATGTTTTCTCCATGACGTCACACGTTCAATATTAAAACAATTTCTTTTAGTTTTTTTTTACAAATTTTGATTCTGCCCACTGATATTTATTGATCCGTAATCATTGCTCAGATGACACCATTATATTCTATTGGTTTTTTCTGACGGTGAATTGATCGAACGATTCCTTCACTCCCTCCAGATGAACCGATTCCATATCCACTCGGTCGTTTCTCCATTCTTTTCTGTTTCTGTGTCAAGTGCAAACGGCAGTGGCCGCAGCCTCCAACTGTTCGTTCCCAACACGTCCAGCAGGGGGCAGCAGAGCCTGGTCTAGAGTCGGTGAGTAATGACTGCGGTGCACGATTGTAGACACAATATTAATTATTGTTGTTATCATCATCGCACATAATGTATATGAACCGTTTTCTGAGTGTAATTTGTTGTAACTTCCCGCCCTCAGATCGGAATAAATGGAGAACAAAATAAATATCTTGTTTACTCTAAAACTTTCATCTAATCAGGAGGAAAATGTTAGAAGTTCCAGAACAGTTAAACTTCTGGCACTTTTATCAAATTCATTTTCCATCTTCTCTTTCCCTTGTTGTGGTTTGATGAAGCAGGAAGGTGAGAAGGTTTACATCTCCTTCCAACCAGCTCTAGTCCCAGTCATCTCCAGATCTCCACCACCATAAAACAGTCAGACCAACACGGAGTCTGAGAAGCTGAGACAGGAACCATTTGGAGTTTGTTGTTGTCGAGTTCTACACCAGTTTGTGTTTGTTTGTTCCCAAACTTACAAGGTTTAGGTTCTGTTTTTGTTAAGGTTTAAAAAACAGTTTAGTATCAGTGATAAACTAAGATGTTTTTTATCTGATGTCTCACCTTTGGAACTGGACGTCAGATGTTTAGTCAGATGTTAGTTCTGTTGTGCTGCTGGTTGTAATGCCTTCACACGGTGCTGTACAGGAGAGAGCTTCACTGCAGACCTCCACCCACCAAAAACAAAATAAAGAACTCTGAAATATTCCACGTAATATTTTCTTAACCTGTCATTCCTCAGATATTAAATGCATAACTTACGTCTTATCATCAGGAGGTGGAACTGAAGTTGACCTTGACTCCCTGAGACCGTTTCACTCTGGATCATCTCCATCTCCTGAAAACAAAGTGAAAATAGATTTCAGTGTCAGAACAGACACAGAAGTTCGACCGATACTTTAACTTTTCTACATGCAGTTTGTCCAATAACAGTCCATTAAATTCAGATTGTTTGGCTTTTGTTTTGCAAACATATGTCCTTATACGTGTTGTCCACCAGGGGGAGACACTGAGCCGGGGACCCTTGAATCGGTGCTGGGCCGCAGAGAAATCACGTTTCGTGTTTTGTCCCCATCTGTCTATTCCTTCCACTTGATCCATACCCATATCAACAAAAGAACTGACCAATAGAATGGCTAGGATTCCATCATCAATAATGCAACTATATTTGATTAGGAAATATTTTCTCAGTGACGACAACAACAATAAACTCAAAATGAGTCATTGATACAAGATTCTGACCTTGTATACTGGTTTGGTAGGAGAAATTTATAGGCTGTGTGCACAACTGTATGCACAGTTAATAAGGGTAGGAAGATTTTATAAGTAGGAAAATATTTCAGAACGACCGGTCTGTGAAAATAGTATGAGACATTTAACCTGTCCGTGGTCATACTGTATTCAGACTGAATACAAGGTTGATGGAAGGACCTGAGGTGAGTGGAGAGTTTGTCTGGCGGTCAGTGAAACAAGCATTTCTACACCCTACAGGTTAAGATGTGTAACTGCAGTCCTTATCTTGTGGCACAGAAGTCACAGCTGTCAGCACAAACCAAACACTGGAGAACTGCTGTGTAAACTGTATCAGAGAAACTAATCTGTCCATGACGAAGACACGCACCAGCGTACTGTCCCTCTGTCCCACAGTAACTCTCAGCAGCTGCCATGTTTCTCTTGGTTTCTAGAGTTTAAACAAAGGTTTCTCCAGGTTCTTCTGGGTGGAGCAGTTTCCTCTGAAAAGTCTCACTGACAAACTGAAACAACATGACAGCAGCAGAGGACCTTCTACAAACATGAGAGGACAGAGGACTTGTCAAGACGTCAGCTGTAAAGTGATTGTCAGGTTGTGTCATTACTGAAGTGAAAAGAACAGATCCTGGATCAGCATCGATGCCAAAACTCACAGTTCATTAAATGAACAAACTTTGATGTCGTTTGGTGAAAAATACAACTGTGCTGATGTCATTCTTTTGACTTCGACACCTAATGGGATGGAAAAAAGGTTGAACAAAGAACAAAGAGTAGTTGTTGAGAATGGATTTGGACTTGGTACCTAATGAGTTCTGTATTTCCCTCATTTTAATTTCCTAGTGTAGTGACAACTCATTCAGAGGAGACGCTGCTCAGTCCTGTATGAGACTTAAACATATCACAACCTCCATCTGATCCAACATGGTAACAGGATGTTACCAACCCTGTAACAACACCACGTGACAAACTGTGTTTTGTAAATGTGGGCTACATAAATAAAATTTGATTGAAATGTCGTAAAATTAGCGTCTATTAATGTGTCTCACTCCTTGCTGTCATGTTCACATCAGAGCAGATTTACAGTCACTAATACAAAAACCACACACACACACACACACACACGTTTCAGGTTCCGTGCCAA
The DNA here is from genome assembly GCA_016785265.1 of Paraplagusia blochii. NCBI lineage: Eukaryota > Metazoa > Chordata > Actinopteri > Pleuronectiformes > Cynoglossidae > Paraplagusia > Paraplagusia blochii. Next base: position 17,406 of record JAFBJS010018197.1, on the reverse strand, counting down.
GACAGTTGGCCTGTGAGAGTAAAGGCGGAGCTCCGGTTCTAGTGAAAAAAGGTGTGTCTCAGATAACACCACAATGGCAAAATGCCAAGTAAAAGGACACAGTTTAACAGATTAAAGTTCCACACACTGATGCTAACGAGTTATTGTGAGAATTAAGGACAGGTCACAAAGGAGTGAGATGGAGGTCGTCCGGTGTTTGTCGTCCATCTGTCACCTCATGCATTTTTTCACACAAAGTTAAGTCAAACATGGAGTGAAAACTCACTGAACGTGTTGTTGAACCTAAAGCCTGAACATCACATTTTACCCTGAAGCTTCAAACCCATCTCAGACATGGATTAAGCTGAACAGCAATGTGAACAAACAACTGTGGATCCTGAGAGACGTCTGCTGAAAAAAAAAAAAAAGATGCAAACAGTTCAAAAATATGCAAATACCCCCTTAAATATGTCAAACATAACACTGGATAAAAACAAAAGTAAAATAATAAAAATAAAAGTTGTCATAAAATGTTTTTGCAAAATAATGGCCATTAACATTAGCAAATAGAGGAATTAAAACAGTGGTTCTAAAGTGGTGGGTCCCAACCCAAAAGTGGGTCGCGTGCCCGTTCTGAATGGGTCGTGAACAACTGGTCAAAAATTAGCTCAATAATGTGAATCAGCTGTTGAGCATGTGTTTTATTTGGAAAATATCTTATTTTGGAAGACACACTGGAAAAAGAAGTGATTTTTTTAAAGGCCTTTTTTAGAAAATTAATTTGCTTGGTTTGATTTCTACAAGAGTGGGTCGAGACATAATGACCACAGGAAAATGTGAGTCCTGGAGTGAGACCAGTTGAGAACCACTGGATTATAGGACATAAGTCATAAACATGACATGACGTTTCCTTAGAAATGGACGAAAGACAGTTGAAGCCTGAGATCATGAAATGAAATCCATCAAAGAAGCCAAGACACAACTAAGAAACTGTCCAAATTGAATGGAAAATTTGAAAAAAAAAATATCAGCAATGTCAGCAGAAATTGAACAGCCAACGACAAAGACAAACACGTCCTCCAATAACTTTTAACAGTGGACACAAATGGAGATAACATTTGGCTGACCCTAACCCTGTGAACACTAAACCACAGCCAAAAAACTGAGCCAACAAAATCCATGCCATTTTCCCCTGTAATTCAACACTTTTCATGGATCATCCTCAACACGCAATGGAACGGGTCTTGTTTAATCCTGTCAAAACTTTGATGTCCCTCAAATTTGGACAAAAGTGTTTAATTAGACCATCTTTAGTTTCACATTAGTTCAAACTCTACATCCTGGGTGAGTCCTGGAGGAGGAATTTACTCTGAGGAGAGAGAGAGAAACAAACACCCGCCCTGATTAAATTGTTAAATTGTTGCTGGAGGAAAGATGTTAATGATGTGAAATGAAGCTGAAGCAGCAGCAGCAACATGATCTAGGTGTGATGGAGGTGTGGTGGAGGTGTGATGGTGCTGTCACGAGAGGATGGTGGAAAAAAAACATTAAGAAAAACACACACACACACACACGTGTATATATATGTACAATTTAGGGGCCCGTGTATAAGAGACACACATATGTCTCTTTCTGTTTTTTAAATTTTCCCCTGTAGATCTTGTGAGTTTGCAACCTTGACAGGTTGTGATCCTTGAAATCGGGGTTCTGACAGCGAGGAGGCGGGCCAGTCGATACCGCCATTTGACCACAGCTCAGCTGCGTTCACGTGTGAAAGGCCAGTTGGAGGCGAAATCAAACTTTTGCGTTCTTTATTTTTGTACCTAAGTTTCTTGTGCAATAAATACCTGAGAAAAGAAATAGGAAGAAGGGGTTAAAGCAGGCATGGGCAAACTGAGGCTCGGGGGCCGAATGCGGCCCGCCAACCTTGTCCAAAATAAATAATCTATTTATATAATCAATATCAATACAACTTTAATTTGCCAGAGTTGGTTCTCCTCACATGTCTTCATCATGACAAGATGTCTTAGTGTTAAATCAAACACCAAAAACCGTTAAATTGGAAAATATTCCAAAAAGATGAAGGCGACCAGTAGGTGTCGCCTCTTTGGGTGGTGCCCTGAAGTTACAGAGTTGACAGATTTACCCGTGGACCAAAGTCTAAAGAAGAGAAGAAGCAGCAGCAGCAGCAGCCATAGCATCATCACTCAGTCACAGTGAAACCAAACAACCCGTTTATACAAGTGAAATTCTGTGGAGACAACGGGCGTGGTCGGTTTCTGAAAGACTTTTCCATGTAAGAACACCTTCAGTCCCACCACCACCCGTTGACATAATGACTATCTTATCTGATGATATCAGTGAGGAATGTCGACCAAGTCACAACATCTTTGCACCGTCTCCCTAATCATGGCAGCTGATCTGACTGGTTTGGTTTCGAGAAGATGTTTAGCTTCTCATCCAGGAGACTTCTTCAGGATGTGGTCACTGCAGGTATACAATACAATACAATATATTCTAATGTGAAAAGTCTTCACCAACACCAACATTTTTACAGAAACTAAAACAGTCTGAAAGATTTCAACTTGGCTGCTTCTGTCAAAGGATTCATGTTCACTGCAGAACCAAAAAATACTGATGACTAAGTATTTTCTTGAGGAAACACAGTATTTAGAACTGACACTAGTTAAAGACCAACACTTCACTGACAGCAAAGAATGCGTCCAAAGATATCTGATCCTTAAAGTGAAAGTTTATTCAAGTGCAGCCGGAAAATCCTGAGACAACACAGCACTTTTATTGTGTTTTGTCCTACAAACGTGCAGTTTTGGACAAGTTACTTTAAAAAAGTACCTTATTACTTTACTAGTTACTGCTCTGAAAAAGTAACTAGCTATGTTACTAGTTATTATATTATAAAAGTAACATTAAAAAAAGTTTAGTGTTGTGTTCTGTATCAACTCTCATAATGACATGTAGTGGAACAATAAAAACAAAATAGATGTTTAGACAATTTGACAGACATCTTTATCGTAACTTCAACTTGACACTTGTCGTCGTCTTGCTTGTGGGTGTGTGCGGCTGTACAGTGTTTCTGATTGGCTTAGCCTGAAATGTTAACCTATGTCAACCAATCATCGCTCCTTTTCAACACATGGGTTCAGTTAGTGTGGACGGCCGTCTTTCACTCATGACTAAGAGGCAGCAGACAGACTCCACTGACACACAGTCCTCTCTTCGTGGACAGGAGAAACCGTCCATTTGGACCCCAGATAGTAACGAGTAACGAGCCCCTTTACACCACAGTAACAATAACAGCGTTACAGAATAGGAAAAGTAAGGTGTTAGGTTATTAGTTACCAAGAAAAGTAGTTTTGTTACAAGTAACAACACTGCTGATAAGTATTTTTCTGTGTATATACAGTATTTAACTGACACTAGATATTTAAGACCAACACTTAACTGAGAAGAAAGAGAATATGGCCAAAGATTTTTGAACCTTAAAAGTGACTCCTTAAAGTGAAAGTTTGTTCAAGAGCAGCTGGAAAATCCTAGGAGAACACAGCACTTTTATTGTGTTTTGTCCAAGAAACGTGGCACCTGGTTGTTCAAACAACAGAGAAGTTACAGAGCTTGAGTGTTTGAGTCTGTGTTCAACAACAACAACAACTATTCAGTAAGAAATAAGGAAGATCAGAGATTCTACCCTAGTACCCCGTGTCGTGTGTCAGAGGGTGAAAGAAGGCAGGCCTGAACACATAGGAACCGTCTTAAAGGGGCGTGTTGGTAGAACAGAAAAAATAAAACCCAGGGGACATGGATGAATGGTCCAGAACAGACCGTACCACTCCCAGAAAACTCTCAAAATAAAAGCTTTCCTGTCATTTCAGCAGCTTCTTGGTTATTATTGCACGAGGCAGGGTGGTGTTGGAAGTGTACGGCTCCGTCAACACATGTGGCTCTCCCTTCTCTACACCTCCTGAAAATCTCGTTGCAAAAATTCAAGCAGGTGAAACAGGTGAGAGAAAATGTTTCAAAATGTTCTGGGTGGTTTTTTTTTATACAAAAAGAACTCCAGCGTGACTGCCATGATTGGTGTTCTCGTGCATAACATCACACTGACAGCTGGTTTGGCTGCTTTCTCTTTTTTTAATTTAATAGTTTAACATCTGGAATTTACCTGAACAATTTTTCCATTGAACTCCTTTGTTGTGCACATTATAATAAATGACTGACAAAAACAATGCAGCCCAACGTTATTGATAGAATGTCCTTTCACTTTCACGAATTCAAGAGAAATCAATTATACTGAAAAATTCTTCTGGTTGGATCCAAGTCTCTGTCAGGGGTGTGTGTGTGTGAGTGTGTGTGTGTGTGTGTGTGTGTGTGTTCACTCTGCACTGGACAGAATGTTCCAGAGAATCTTTTTGTAAAATTGCCAAAAACCTGAAGACATTTACAGCCAGAGTCAGACGCTGCAGGCAGTTAATAACCTTTTTAAACTGACAGCTGATTTAATAGCACTTGGTTATAACCAGTGATGCAGGGTGCCACATTAGTGACCCCTGTTGTACAGAGGTGAAAATGACTCTTCAGTCAACATCTGTGCAGGAATAATGTTGATCTAAAGAAGCGACTCCATCTGACAGTTAGTGTTTCGATCAAACATCCTTCTTTATGGATGTAACTCATCTAAATTTATGCAATAAACCTAGTCAGGGAAATGTCCTGAAATAAAAGTGTACTAAAAACATGTTTTATGCTCCGGCATTAGCAACAACCACCACAGGTGTGGGCAAACTTTTTGTCAAAATTGTTCTTAAATTTGACACGAAGACCGAGCGCAATAACTTACAATGGCAAAATGGCGTTCTCAGTGTCATCTATAGGTAACAACATGGGCATTGCAGAAATGGGCGGAAGTATAATCACAATATAAGGCCCCAGGCCTTAGTTTGCCCACATCTAGACTAGCACCTCAGTGAACAGAATCTGAGAACGATCTGAAGCTTTAAATAAGTTCGAAAAAGTCAATTTCTAAAGTAAAGATCTTTTTTTTTTTAAGTACGATGTCTAGAGTCATTACAAAGGGATTCAGCAGAGGGCAGTAAAAACACAGCTCTGACTAAAGCAACAAAATCAAACATCGTCACCGCACCTGGCACTGGTTCACAATGTGCGTCGGAAAAATTAAGGTGTTGGCGTTGAGTCGTGGGTGGTGAGTGATAAAATGCTATCAATGTGAACTCAATCACGGATCAATGATTTAATAACCTGGCTGTGAAACTTTCACACCTGCTTTTCCACTACTGACTTTTCCACTATTTTCCACTATTATTTCATAATAACGTGGTTTTTGTCAACGGTGTCAGTTTATACTGTGTTTATGGTGCAGTGATGTACAGCTGTGTTGTAACACATTCCTACCTATTGTTTGTAATTTTTAACTGAAAATGCACAGAATAGTTGAAATAGTTGACAGTGATGTTGAAGAAAAACATTTGTTTTGAAGTACTTTATAATTACCTTCCGACCTGACAAAGACTCAAGAGACTGGAGAACGAATCAAGTGATGCCACAGCGTCACACTGTGTGACTAATGTCTGGTTGTTGCGACAAACAACATCTGCTGTCTGTGACAGGACGTCTGCTCCTGTGACCCACTGTAATGTCATATTTTTTAATAATGACTGTCTGATCGATTCTGGCCCTGCCTCAACCCCCAACCCAACCTCACTGCCACTCCCTGGTCCTCAGAAACATCATGTTATTCCCTGCTGACAACCTGCCAAACCTGAGGACCTGTTTCACACAGAATCACAGATACTGGTTTCCACACTAGTTTCAACTAGATATGTCTGGACACATCGGCCTCATATTTAGTTCCTGGATCTGAATTTACAACCGTTTTCACAAGAAAATACAGCATTTTCCACTCACTTTAAAGAAGCAAATCTAATGTCTGAACCAGGCATTTCAATAATACTTATAGAAGTTAATGATATCTAAATGTCATCTTTTACTATTATCAGTGAAAACAACAGGTATATTGACCTACTTGATAACAGTCTTAGTAAATGATGAAAAGTTAGGTGACAATTATTAACACCAGTCATAAGAGGTCAACAGTGGGAACAATCCAACTATTCAGACGAACCTTCCATATCTGAACGTCTCTGAAGAAAGTACAACTAAAATCAATGCTGAAGTTGTGAACAAAGCACACACGTCCTGACACTGGAGCTCCTTGTGTGGATTTATTTAACAAATCACTATTCATGACACAGAAAAAATCATTAAAACCCATAAAGAACTATTCAGATATTTGCCATTTTTGTTCCATTCCTCCAGTCTTAGCTGGGTTATTGTTTTAAAACACAATGAGCACTGTCTGAGCTACAGGAAGAGGAGTTTACCAGAGATCAGGGCCAGAATCCAATCCACACTGGCAGTAAGAGGAAACACAGGGAGGAGGAGGTGGAGGAGGAGGTTGTTCCTCCAGAGAGGGAGGGATCTAACAGCTGGATGTTCTGTATATCAGCAGAACAGCAGAAATGTTGGAGGTACTCTCTGCAGCTGAGTGAAACACCTGACTGATTCTCTGGAACTCAGGTAAGGGCTTCATTTCAATTATATTTAAAACAAAAAGATGTCGTCTTTGAAGTGCCTTAAATGTTTTTAAATTGGTTTAAAAGTTGATATATTATTCCTGTATTCTATATATATATATATATATTCTATGTCCTTAATATACTGTAGCTCTTAATGTGAAAGGGCAGTAGAAATCAGGTCACTCTGAGACTTAACCTAATGTGGCCTGTGTGTATGGAGACCCTTCCTGAACGGCCAACACCCTTCTGATATAAAAGGAAAGCAAACATTCCTGGCTCATTACCTTTGACCAGGAAGGCTGCTATAAGCCGGCCTCATGTCCCAGTGCAGGAATTTCACAAGAGTGAACCCAATCGAAGGGTTCCATTTTCCACAGTTCAGCGTCAGCAGTCGGTCACAGAAAGTGTTGTGTAAACTTACAGCCCGTCAGTCTGTTGTGTGATTATATCATCCAAACATTCCTGGTTCAGAGAGTGAGTAAGATCGCGCACAAGTGATTAAAGCGACAATGATGTGGGATCAGCTTTACACGATTGTAATTAGTGCTGCCTTCTTATCTCACCTCAACTTCACCACATAAAGTGTTATAAACTGCTCTTAACGTCTCAGACAGTTTCTTGGCCAGACTGAACACACAGTTTGATACCTGAGCAATAACTCATTCAGATTTCACTCATGGAAAATGCAGTTGCCGTCAGTTAGGAATTGTGCAACAGTTGCTCAAAGGTATTAATTATAGTCACTCTTACAGTTTCATACAACTGTACCACTGTATGTAAGGGTCTGAACGCCCTGACTGAAAAAAAATGACAAGACTTAAGGTTTTTCTCCTTCTGCAGAATGGACTTATTCAGTGTGTCCTGCTGTATTGGATTTAAAAATGTCACTCTGGTATTTTTTTAAGTTTGAACATTATTTAAAAAAATATTAAACATTCACTGGTGGTGAACTAAGGATAATTTGGTCACGTCCATTTAATAAAAGAGGCTTCTTCTGAAAAATAATCCTACATAACATTTAAAAAAATTCCATCACCACCGTCGACCCCAGACAAATGACACAGTTGAAATAAGTAACTTTGTAATTATTGTCACAAACCAGTTTCTCACAATAGCATCCTGTAATGAACAGGTTCACGACATGAACCACTGTGTTATCTTGAACAATTAGCGAGCCAGAAAAAATATGTGATAATTGTGAACAAATATGTAGATAAACGTTGTCTGACTAACTGGTGGATTACTATTCACTATTTTTTTTTTCTTTCTACTATTCATTTCTAATTAACCAAAAAAAAGGACTGAGGAGACATTAACACCTCACTTCAAATAACCTGCAGCAAAAATAAACATGAGCTGTGTCACTACACTACACAGAGCGAAGACAAACATTTCTTGATTCGATTAAAGACATATAGAAAGCTTGAGAGTGGAGATAATGTGTTTTGCAAAGTGTTGTTTGGGCAGATTCACGTTGCTTTAACTAGGAGTTGCAAAATTGAACTGTGGGAAATTTCCCCCAATGTGCTCGATAACTTCCTTAAAATATTGACTGTGGCCAGTCTATCAGCTAACTAGTCATAGACTAGTCACTGGTAAATTTAAAACCCTTATAAAAATAAGTAGTTGAGTTATTGTGTCCTCCAGGTCTTCTTTAGACAACAACAGCCCAATAAATGACCTGGGTGTAAAGAATTTATGATCAAATACAGATATTTACAAAAAATAATAAAAAAAAGCAGAATGATCAAAATCCCACTTGTACTTGAACTAAAACTTGTAAGTTTTAGTTCATTTGCATCTTGGCCCAAAAGTAAAAATCCAAAAATTTACATCTTAAGCATCTGCCACCTATAGGTGAGTGTTTCGATGTTTGTCTTTGTACTTAAATTATATTTAAGGTGTTAAAAACAAACAAACAGAAAGTTCCGAGCCGGCAGGTGAGCACGAGGAACTTTAATGGATCTTATCTGTTTGCCTCAGAGCGACACAGACGGATGAAATGGTGACATGAACTAAACGTTGAACGTTGGCAGCTAGAAAAGAACCTAAACATCAGTGTCCAGCCCAATCTACAGTGGCTTTCAAATGTACCACAGCTTTGTGTGACCTGATTTGAATCAATTGGTTTCTTATCTGTTCTATCAACTGCGACCTGTGAAGGAACTGCTGCTATTCACAGCAACACATTTTAAATTAGCAAAATAATCTGACTGTGTCTGGTGCTTAAAAAGGCGCCTGTATATGATCAAGCAAACGGGGATAAAAATCTGAAAAAGAAAGTGAAATCTATCTAACTTATTAATGTAAAAACACTTTTATTCACTAATAAATCAGCCATCGTGTGTTTTAAGTTTTAAGTAATGCGAGATTGAATAGTAGCTGCGAGAACTGCAGTCGTGAGTCTGAGTGAAATATTTGATCTGTAAACTATTAGGGTTGATCCTAGAAGCGCTTTGAACATTACATTCCAGACATTGCAAACCATAACAAAAAAAACAACCTGCATTGTTTTTTACTTCCTACCCCCATGCATATGTGTGTATACTCTCACACACATGCATAGGTGTGTGTTTATGTCAGGGGTGTCCACCTTTTTTGTCTTGTGAGCTATTTTTCAAATGATCAGGCTGGAGTGATCTACCTAGATTGAAAACTCTAAATATATTTACCTAAATAAACTAGATTCTGTTTTTTCTTTTTTTGGCTTGACCCTTTTTCTGGAGTTGCCACAGCGAGTCAACAATTTCCATCTCACCAGATGTGTATAAGAGACAGCAGGTGTACCGCCCCAGTCAAACCTCAGCATCTATATAAACTGGATATTCTATTCTTCTATGCATTAATGTATAACGTATGTTATACTGTCTGACCCAATACCTCTATGCATTTTGAATAGAATTACATCTCTAGTTTTTCAGGATCTACCAGCACTCCTGTGGAGATCTACCTATTGGGCAGCCCTAGTCTAAATACACCGATACATTCAGTACACATTTATTTTTTTGTGAATCTGTATCTATGACTGTGTAGTAATATACAGAGTGAAAGACCAGTACACACCTTTGAAAAGTATTTCATTTTGATCTTGCAGTTCATTAATAGTGTGTACTGTCAGAGGGCAGAGACGACACATACACTTCTTGTCCTATTCATGATTAAAAACCCGGGAGCAGGTTTGTGAACTATGTGTGACTTTCATTCCACACTCTTGACGAGTGTTTGACTCCAGTCACTCCTACATGAGGTTATTACATCATGCATGATATAAAAGCAGCATGAGTGTGAGTGTGTGTGGGCAGGGTCTGTGTGAGAAAACAACAGAATGGGCCATGAAATCCAGCACAAAGAAAACAGAAGTCAAACAGCCAGGAGTCAACATTGATATGTGTTTGCTTTGCCGAATGTGTTGCAGCTTGTGAAAGGACAACAGACCAAGGCGTGCATGTTTTGTTACCTTACATACTAAGTTATTGACTCTGTGTAGTCAGGCGAGATGTTTCAGTGTCAACAGATTGGCAGGAATAATAGAGTTTTGTTGTCGTGCAACCCGCAGGCTGACCTGAAAATAACACTAATGTCATGTGCTATTTTAGTACAAGATTAGGATTACATCTAGGTGGAAATTAGGCAGTTCCTAATTGATAATCTGGAAGTATTGATAGATTTCAGGAAATACATAACATAAAAAAAGTTAGTGTGAACAGAACATTAGCATTAGGATATTGCTGAATCGCTTTTTTTTCAAAATTGCATTATAGAAATGTATATTTATTGCCCACACAAATAATAGTTGTATTTATTACTGAAAGGTATTTCTGTCCTAGCAGATATGTTACATTAACTACTTTTTTGAGGTGTAGAGTTTAGGGGCGGAGTCAGTGATCTTGTGTCAGGTACCCTAACCCACAGACAAAAACACTCCTAGAACCTCTAGAAGAAATCAGGTTCTATTGAAAGAGCAGAAACTCAGCAACCCCCGCTCTGCTCATTGTAAAACTCAGAGGCTGTAAAGAAAGTCATTATCTGATCATGTGATGGTAATCATCTCATGGTCTGTAGTTACCACACACTAGCAGTTAGCCATCTTATAGTTAACCATTATTTTCTAATGGCTATAAAATCTATTGAGTTATTACATTATAACATTACACTTATTCTACTCAGGCCAAATTGTTAACAATACATTTCAAGTTCTTCTGTCCTTCTGGCCCATCTGGTTCTAAAGCACAGCAGTATGACTTGCCAAAACAAATAGGAAATGCTCAAAGAAGTGATTCTTGAAAGGTCAAAAGGTAATCTTTTTGCTTACCTGGCCTGGATTATTTTCTGTTGGCTGTGTGGACCAAATACCAGAGCTTGAATAGTTTGCTGACAGTCTGTCATCACTTGGGTGTTTAGTATGAAAAGAGCTGGTACTCAGGTGATAGATTCTATGCAAAACAAATGGCAATTAGAATGTTATAACAGGATGTTTTTCCAGGTTGATGAAACAACACCTAACAACAACAACAATAACAACAACAAAGTGACGTTGGGGTAAATTTTCTACAACTCTGATCACTGTACAGTGCATGTATGGAAATGAGCACAAGTGACAGGTGGTCTAAAGCAGTGTTCCCCAACCTTTTTTGCGCCACAGACAAGATAAATGTCTCGTAGTATTTTCACAAACCGGTCGTTAAGTTGTGGCAGATAAATACCCCTTAATAAAATGGGGTTCTGAAATATTTCCTACCTATAAAATCTTCCTACCCAAATTAACTCTGTATGGGCAAAACAGAAATTTCTCAAGTTCACACAGCCTATAACTTTCTGCTAAACCGACCGATTTAAAAGGTTAAAATGTTGTATCAATGAGTCGTTTCGTGATTATTGTTGTTGTCTTCACTAAGAAAATATTTCCTAATCAAATAGTTGCATTATTGATGATGGGAGTGTAAGTAATGGGGCCAAAATGAAACATTAGTTCTCTGCGGTCCGGCACAAATTCACCTAAGGACCAATACCTGTCCTGGGCCCGGAGGTTGGGGACCACTGACTTAAAGAAAATGTTGTTTCTAAGTAAATGGGAAAATATGTTTTAATGCCTGCTTTGTGATCATTAAGACTGGAAAAGGGTTGTCTAAGTATTTAACACTTAAAGAAACAAAAATGTAACATTGTAGAATGTACTAATTGGCTTTCGAACATTGGAAAACATTGCAAAGTCTAACAACCACGGATTCTGCTGGAAAGATAATTGTTATACATAACAAAGATGCTTGAAGATTGCTTGAAGGTAAAATAACAATTTTCTTTTTTTTCTCACAAGGACATTGTTCAAACCGTGTGCCACAGCATTGATCTTCAAATCAACAGGCCTTGTGGAAAACCAATAGCCAAAACCAAGAACTTGGATCTTGTACAACTCACACACAAAGGTTGATAGGCAATGTTTTTTTTTTTAAGATAAAATGATTGAATTTGAAAATTACCTCGTTGTGACCTCCCAATGTCCTTTAAATCCCTCAGGTCAAGATGGACACCTCAGAAACAAAGCAAAAGTACTCCTTAGATCATGGCCCACTGGCTGGCATATTTCTAGAGAAGACAAAAGAAAAGATAACAATTTATCAGGCCATGAAAAAACGTTTGCTAAGACCAGGAACAGCACTTGCTCTGCTGGAAGCACAAGCAGCCACGGTGGGCATCATTGACCCAATGAATAACAGGGTACTTTCCATTGTCGATGCTGTTAGAGACGGAGTTGTTGGCCTAGAGATGAAAGAAAAACTTCTTGCAGCTGAGAAAGCCGTCAGTGGTTACACAGACCCCTACACTAATGAAATCATATCCTTATACCAAGCAATGCAGAAAGATTTAGTGTCCAGAGATTATGGATTAAGACTCCTGGAGGCACAGCTGGCCACACAAGGACCGGTGGATCCCATACAGAAAAAATCCATAGCCATTGATGAAGCAATTCAAAAAGGTTACTACGAGAAGGGATTGCTCAATGATAAGATATCTGAGCTTGGAGTATACTATGAGCCAGTTACCCAACAAAATCTTAGTTACCAACAACTGCTGGAGAAATGCACTGTTGAACAAGACACGGGCCTGTTGTTACTTCCTGTCTGCATCACCTTTAAAGGTCTAAGAAAAGGAATTTCCTCCACTGAACTCTTTGAATCGAAGATCATCAACAAAGAAACGTATAAAGATCTACAACAGGGAATGACTACAACGCAGGATGTGCTGTTGATGGAAAAGGTAAAAGAATACCTTGAGGGCAAAGGCAGTATTGCAGGTATTGCCATTCTCTCATCAAACCAGAGAATGAGCATCTACCAAGCAATGAAACAAAAAATACTGATGCCAGGAACGGCTTTAGTTCTACTGGAGGCACAAGCTGCAACAGGTTTTGTAATCGATCCAACAGAAAACAAAAAGTACACTGTAGATGAGGCAATCAAAAACAATATCGTCGGGCCAGAATATCACGCTAAACTACGTTCTGCTGAACGTGCAGTAACTGGATACAAAGATCCGTACACAGGTGAAACCATATCCCTGTTTCAAGCACTGACCAAAGACCTCATTGTAAGGGAGCATGGAATCCGCCTCCTTGAGGCACAGATTGCCACAGGTGGAATCATAGACCCAATAAACAGCCACAGACTTCCAACAGATGTAGCATTTCAAAGAGGATACTTCAATGAGGAAATGAATGCCATTCTAGAAGACTCTGGTGATGACACAAAAGGGTTTTTTGACCCAAACACAGAAGACAACCTAACCTACCTTCAACTGATGGAAAGGTGCGTCACTGACCCTCTCACTGGACTCTGTCTTCTGCCACTCCATGACAAGTTAGAGAAAGTCAATTTCAGCTTCATTGATTACAAGACAAAAATGTCCCTAAAAGAAGTGAAGGTTGATGTGAAATGTGGGAAGTACATGGGGATGACAGTATCTCTGTGGGAATTACTGATGTCTGAATACTTTGATGAACAGCAGAGGTGTGATCTTATTCAGCGATACAGAGAGGGTCAACTTAACACCACAAAACTAACAGTACTTGTTCTGGAAGCCATAGAGAAGTCTGTAAAAACAACTAAAGTAGTATTTGAGGGGATCAGGGAAACTGTTACAGCCAAACAACTTCTAGAGGCAGACATCATAACTGAAGATACCCTTGAGGACTTAAAAAAAGGAAGGAAGACGGTCAAAGACATGCTGGAAGATGAAACTGTGAATGTCTACTTACAGGGGAAGGGCAGCATTGCAGGTGTACTGCTCCCCAATTCACAAATCATGACCATCTATAACGCAAGGCACAGAGGACTGCTGATGCCAGGGACTGCACTGATTTTGTTGGAAGCACAGGCAGCAACTGGATTTGTAATTGACCCAATAGGAAACAGAAAATTTTCGGTGGACGATGCGGTTAAAGCTAAAGTAGTCGGGCCAGACGTCTGTCAAAAACTTCGCTCGGCAGAGAAGGCAGTGATTGGCTACAAAGATCCATATGAAGGAAAAATAATCTCTTTGTTCCAAGCCATGCAAAAAGATCTTATTGTTAGAGATCATGGCATCCGACTGCTGGAAGCTCAAATTGCCACTGGTGGTATCATTGACCCAGTAAACAGCCATCGGATTCCAGTGCATGTGGCCTTTAAAAGGGGCTACTTTGATCAGGAGATGAATGAGATCCTGAGTGATCCAAGTGATGACACCAAAGGCTTTTTTGATCCAAACACTCATGAGAACTTGACATATTTGCAACTCATGGACAGATGTGTCATAGATCCCAGTACAGGACTTTGCCTCTTGCCTCTCAAAGGCAAAAGTACCAAAATAAACATAGACGAGAATCTTCGAAAAACATTCCAAATACAAGTTACTGTTATGTATGGCAGGTTTAAAGGCAAGCACACAACACTTTGGGAACTCATCAATTCAGAGTATATTTCTGAAGACAAACGACAAGAGTTTTTCAAACTATTCAAGTCGAGGAAAATCACAATTGAGGAACTTATTTTGGCCATTCTGGAGATAATTAAGACCAAGGAGATAAAAAAGCAAGACACGCTAAACTTTGAAAGTCTCAGAGGAGTAGTGTCTGTTGTAGACCTCTTGGATCTTGAAATTGTGGATGAAAAAACCTACAACAACTTGATAAATGGGGATTTAACAAGCACTGCTGTGATGAAAATGGACAGTGTAGGAAATTATCTACATGGTACCAACTGTGTAGCTGGAGTAATTCTCCAGCCTTCCAATAAAAAACTTAGCATCTACGAGGCACAAAGAATAGGTATTCTTACACCTGGTACAGCAGTTTGCCTTCTTGAAGCGCAAGCAGCAACAGGATTCATTGTTGAGCCAATTAAGAACAAAAAACTAACAGTGAAAGAAGCGCTCAGAGAAAACCTCTTTGGTCCCCATATGTATGAAAAGCTTTTGTCTGCAGAGCGAGCTGTTACCGGCTACACTGATCCATACACCGGTCAAAAGATCTCACTCTTCCAAGCTCTGAAAAAAGATTTGATTGTCAAGCAACATGGCATTCGTTTACTTGAAGCCCAGATTGCCACAGGAGGTATAATTGATCCCATGAAGTGTGTTCACATACCCCTCCATGTAGCATACAAGAAAGGATATTTTGATGCTGAGCTCAACCAAGTACTGACAGACCCAACAGATGACACCAAGGGCTTCTTTGACCCAAAGACCCATAAAAATCTCACATACATGGAAATGTTGGGTAGATGTGTGAAAGATAACGAAACTGGACTTCTGCTCTTAGCATTGGATGATACATCAAAAGCAACAGAAACAAAGACACAGATGTTAACAGATACAGAAATAAAGCAAGAGCTGCAGAAGACATTTGTAAATGTATCGGTGGGTCTATACTCAGGAAAATCAGTCTCTCTTTGGGACATGATTCACTCTAGATACTTCACCTTAGAAGAGCAACTTGAAATTTTAGAGAATTTCAGAATCAGAAGGAGTACCATAGAAATCATAACCACACATGTGGTTTCTACCATTGAAAAACTAGAGAAAAATGAACCCGTTCAATCCATAATGGCTATTAGAAAACGTGTCACTGCAAAACAACTTCTGGATTCTGACATTATTGATGCAGATACGTTTGCACAAATAAAAGGAACAAAGACTACACTTGAAAATGTCACACAATGTGAATCAGTCAATAAATACCTGAAGGGTACAGGAAGCATTGCTGGAGTTAAAGTTTACCCTTCTCAGAAAATACTGAGTATACATGATGCAAAGAAGGAAAATCTTTTGACACCTGGCATTGCACTTATATTACTTCAAGCACAAGCTGCAACAGGATGGGTCATTGATCCCATCAAAAACAAGTTTTACTCTGTTGATGAAGCAGCAAGAGAAAATGTAATTGGATTAGAGGTACATGAGGACCTTCTCTCAGCTGAAAGAGCAGTCACCGGTTTTAAAGATCCATTCACAAATGCAACTATATCCCTGTTTGAAGCAATCAAAGAAGAACTCATCCCAAGGAGTGATGGCATTCGTCTGCTTGGAGCACAATTAGCAAGTGGAGGAATCATTGATCCAAATTTAAGTCTCAGGCTTCCTGTCAATACTGCTATTAAAAAAGGACATCTTGATGAAGAAATAAGCAACATTCTGGTGAATGAAAATGACGATGCAAAAGGATATTTTGACCCAAACACTAATGAAAGACTGTCTTACTGTCAGCTCATAAAAAAATGTGAGAAAGATTCTGAAACAGGTCTACTTCTTCTGCCACTTCACACAGATAAAACTCCAGAGCTCCACACAGAGGAACAAATTGAGCTTGCATTTAAAAACAAAACATTTTCCATCAATGCAGGCAAGTACAAAAACCAAAATGTGACGCTGTGGGAAGTGATTACTTCTGAATACATATCCCAACGAAAGCGGAAGCAGCTCATTCAACAATACAAGGAAGGTTTACTAAACATGGAGGAAATCATTGAAATACTGTCTGTGATCATTACTGAGGTATCAACAAAAGAAAAGAAGTTCAAAGGACTTAGAAAACAGGTGTCAGCTAGTGAGCTGTATGAATCAAAAATCATCTCAAAAGAACTTTTTCAACAAATTATACAAGGGGAAATAACAGAGGACAAAATCAACCAAATGGATTCTATTCAAAAGTATCTCAGGGCAACAACTTGTATTGCTGGTGTGAGAGTTGAATCTACAAAAAAAGTACTGAGCATTTATGAAGCTAAAAACAGACGATTGCTTACTCCTGGTACATCTCTGGTGCTGTTGGAAGCACAAGCAGCAACAGGTTTTGTCATTGACCCAGAAAGAAACAAAAAACTCTCTGTACAAGAAGCTGTAGATCAAGGAGTAGTTGGCAAAGAGTGGAAAAACAAATTACTCTCGGCAGAAAGAGCAGTTACAGGATATAGGGATCCATATACTGGTGATAAGATTTCACTGTTCCAAGCACTGAAAAAAGACCTCATTGTGAAGGACCATGGAATTCGTCTCCTGGAAGCACAAATTGCAACCGGTGGTATAATTGATCCAGTCCAGAGTCATCGTGTACCTGTACAAGTGGCTTACCAAAGAGGGTACTTTGACGAGGAAATGAACCAGATTTTAAATGATCCTGATGATGATACCAAGGGATTCTTTGACCCCAACACACAGGAGAACCTCACATACCTACAACTAATGGAAAGATGTGTCAAAGATTCTACAACAGGACTTAATTTACTCTCCATTGTGAAAAAGGGAGAGTTTTATTTCTATGTGGATGAGGCTACAAAGCTCATTC
>JAFBJS010018189.1:0-17406 GCA_016785265.1 Paraplagusia blochii | reverse complement strand
ATATGTATATACATATACTGTATGTATAGTATGTATATAATAATAATAATGATATTAATATGACTTTGTATAGTTCCTTTCAAGTAACCAAGGTCTCTTTACAAAAAAGTATTTATGTACATGAACTGTATATAGGTAAGTATAAATTGTTTGTATGTGTGTGTGTATATGTATATATGTGTGTATGTATGTATGTATGTATATATATATATACACATACATACATATACATATACATATAAATATACATATAAATATATACACACACATATATATATATATATATATATATATATATATATATACACTCTATGGCAATATGATTGTATGGAGCATGCATCAAACTGCTTCATCTATACAGAGACTTGGAGGACCAGTTGTGGTCTAGAACGTTCTTACAATTCTCGTCTTCTCAGCCTTTATTCTGTGATGAAGTGTTTCTTTTTATTAGTCTTAACATATTTTTTTGGAAGGTCATCAATTTCTCAACCAGTGAAAAAAGCAGACTCCTCTACCCGTCTATTGAAAACCTGGTCCTTGTTGTGGAAATGAGGGAGTGGGCTAATGGTCCTGCCAGTGGGGTTATTGAGTGGAAACGTTTCATCATGGATGTCTAGTTCAATCAGACCCACAGCAGCACAAAGGCCTAAATGGCTGCTGTGCAGATAGTCATTGTATGCAGTGAAATCTTCTATACGTGGTTTATAAATGTATACGATCTCTCAGCTTCATCCTACACAAACACTTAACTACACCCTAAAATAATCATCACTGTGTGGGTCCAGGCCCTGATCAGTTGGACATCACTATGGAAGAGTCGTCTTTGTTGTTGTTTTTATGTTACTGTTACAGTCCGACTTCGCTAACTCACTAACTAAACCATTACTAGATATGGACAAAGATCTATGGAAACACAGGTGCTTCAGTATCATTAACTGAGACTCATCTGTTACCTCAGAATCTTAACTTTGCAAAATTATGGGAGAGACTTCTCCAGCATCTAGTTGAAAACTGCGTTTTACACTGAAGAAAAAAAAAACACAATTAAGTAGAACACATTTGGAAGATAGACATTTTTTTTTAATTAAAACATCATTAACCATCTGAAACAAATGTAAAATGTTGCCTGTATGATGCAGCATGCAAAGGAACAAAATATGTTCCTGGGGTTGCCAGATCTTTGTGAGGCCTTGTTGTTATGGAAATGGACTTGGGTCTCCAAGGTTCAGGTTGGACCCACATTATTCCCAGGAGACATGAAGGCTCACACAATGGAGCAGTGTGATTTGGGTGGCAGGCGTGGAGATCATTTCCACTACTTGGTAGCAGGTAAGAGGATGAAGATAAATGGATACTAATAAAACATATTTTTGTAGGATTTCTTGGAAAAAATTGTGAAGTTGACTTCGATGCCTGCACGCTCCCCAACAACACGTGTCCACCCAACACCCAGTGTGTAGATCTGCCCGTCAGTCTTGAATACACGTGCCGTATACCCTGCCCTGAAAACTTCCAGGTGAGGAAACCTGGATATATTTATGTATTGTGTATATGTTCATTCAGTTTGCATGTATAGAAACCTTCAAGTATTTTTGTTTTGGTGATTTCCGAGACTGTCGCTCGTAACTACTGTTACAGGAAAAACCTGCAACTGGAAACTAAATTCTGACGCTGTAAACAACAAGAGCGTGGCGTTAAGGGAGGTGATTGTCTATCGTACTCATTAAATGTCCCATCCTTTGTTGGACACAAGGATTAATAGAAGAATTAATCCTTTAGGAAGATAATCCACACACACAATAATCAGTGTGAGTTAAAGCCGTACACTTGGGTTGTTTATGCCAGAAAAAGTTTTGCACAAAAACCGACTAACAACAGCAAGGGATGATTTTTAATATCTGCAGTGTGGAATATGCTTCACGAAGAAATGAGGAAAATGACCAAAATTCCTTAAAAATATCCTGACTTTCAAAAAAGATGGGGAAACACCAATGATATTTAATTGGAAGGTCAATTTTTTTTTGTTGCTCTTGTGCACTAAATGCCATTTGGCAAAACCCAGGAATCTGGTATCGGATTTTTTATTATCGGAGGAACAAAAACTAAAGATCTAATTAAATATCTAAGTAATGGACTTTTAATATTGATGGACTGATATTAGAAAATATCCCTACATTCATTAATATCTCTAATAACTATGGTTCTGCTCAAGATTTTTCTGTCAAACTCTGAAAAGTCAAACTTTCCTTTCCATATAAATCATATGATCATCTGCATAACATCACATCCTGAAGACAAATTAATCTTTGACGGATTTTTACCAATTATCAGGATCAGAAATGATCAGGATTTGTCTTGATTGGACGTTTCCCCAAAACCAGTTTTATTCAGCATCTAATTCTACGTTTCACCTTCCAGTGATGTGTTTTTATTCCATTTTTTGCTCTATTTTACCTGTGCTTTTTTTAAAGCAGTTGGAGGAGAAACTATACTGGACTTGAGTCATTGTTTGTCATGCACAATGGGACAGTAGAATAAAAAAGGCCTTTTCAACCTGCAGCAGGTCCCTGAAGATTTGCACACTGCCCGCATGCTTGCATGCATGGATTTGGTCGTATGTATAGGTTGGTAGCGGATATTTATTTTAAGAAACACAAAGAAAGCCACGAACACAGACGCTTCTTCACATGACAGATGGAGATCATCACTCACTGTGAAGCAAAGCTTGCACTTGGCCCGCTTACAGGAACGCCACCATGTCTGCATTATGCTCTTTCCCACAATCCATTGCGGCTTCTTCTTCTTCTACTTGTGCCATTGTTTCCCATTTTCTATATATAAACACAAAGCTACCAGCTACAGGCATATCTTTCTGTTGCAGGCGACTCTCGGGGGGTTTAGCCTTCGACAGTCATTGATTCGTCTTGTAGGACATGATGTTGAACTACATGCAACGCGGAGAGAAGCTGCAGTAAAGACATAAATCTGTATTCATGAACGTGTCACGTGGCGTGTGTTTGGAGCTTCCTTGAAGGCAACCAGGCGTGAAGTGGTTAAATATTCTTCTGTAGAACAACTGATGCGTTTTGGACTTTAAAGTTCCTTCAGCGATGGTAGATTTTCCGACGTTCCCACATGGCGCCCGTATCTCACAGACCCGTGCTTCATCCACAGCCCTGTGCCCACGGAGGGCGATGCGTGTTGAAAGGCGCCAGGAGCTACACCTGTATCTGCATGCCTGGTTGGTCCGGTCACAACTGCCATATAAATGTCAATGATTGTGTTCAACACTGGTGTCAGAACGGAGCCACTTGCCTGGACGAGATAGACGGTTATAGGTGAGTGTCGGAAAGTCTTGATTTGTCTTCGGGGCTATTCAGGCCCCAGAAAGTCAATGATTGTAAAGAACCACGACATTTACTGATCTATAGCTTCAGGGTTTCGGAGAATTTCCTTTTTCCCTCTATATTACATTTAAACGTTTTTTTTTTTTATAATGTCTCACCAGCTGCCTGTGTCCCCGAGGATACACAGGCCTTTTCTGCGAGCAGGACATTGATTACTGCGTCGACGGGTCCTGCTCGGAACATGGCATTTGCCTGGACCAGCCGTACAACTTCACCTGCCGCTGCCTGCCCGGGTTTGAAGGGTCACTGTGCGAACTGGAAATAAATGAGTGCAGCAGCGTCCCCTGTGCAAGCGGGGCCACCTGTGTGGATCTAATCAGTGATTATCTGTGCCACTGTCCCCCGGGGTTTGAAGGTATGTGACTATCTGATGTGACTGAGAGCCTCTTCACACACTCCACTGTTGCACCGGCTTGTACATGAGAGCAATCTGCACTGTTTAACTCCCCGAAGGAAGAATATATCACAACGATTTATCGCAGGTCTCGCATTGACGTGACGTTCTGTAGATCTGGTCCAGTGGTCCAGGTCCAAGTGTTAAATGTTGGTAGAAAAAAAAAAATGGACCTTGGTTTGGATTTGTTGCACACACACATTTCCTCCCTGGTGCCCAGTGAGCCAATCAGATACAAGATCTTTACTGCAACCTCTTGTCTCCAAAGATTTTCATTTCAAAAGTGTTTAGCATGATGGATTCTACTGCAGGCGCATACAGCTGCAGAGACGTCCTCCTGAAAACTGCAGCCTACTGTACAGTAGTTGTTGACTAGGCTCATACACTCATGGATTAGGCTGATATTTTAGAATTCTACACGAATGATCGACTGCTCCCGTAGTCCTTGCTGGGACTGCAGTTTTCTATCACCTCAGGAAACGGAAAGTAGAAGTATAAGTGTTAAAATACTCCAAAATAATCCTGTGATCGGTGGCGTTTTGGCCCAGAGGCAGTTGGTGTTTTTACTCCAGGGTTCACCCATACAGCTGCAGGGACGTCCTTCTGAATACTGGTCTTGTAGCCTCTGGAAAAAGCTATTAAAGATATTCAGCATTTAAAAGAATAAACTTTTTTTTTTCAACAGACATTGTTTAAATACTTAGTTTCTTTTGACAATTTAATAATGATTGTTGGAATGGGATCAACTGTTCCATCATCTGCCTTTGCTAGGACATTTTTCCTGCACCTGAGGAAAAAGACAGTCAAAGTATGTGTATTTTATTAATTCAAACTAATCCTATGATTGGTTGCACTTAAGCCCAGAGTCAATGTCTCTGCCGTTAGTGTTTTAACTCCAGGATTTACCTCCAGGGCAAGACTGAATCCCAGTAAGGACTGTTGGTGCCTTCCAGTGGGCTCATCACCTGCAGGAAGACCTGGTGTAGTGTGATTTTGGGTGGAGGTAGAGGACAGTGCTGCTCCATGATCTGTAGCTTATAAGCAGGAGAAGATGGATTTGATGGATGGACAGATAGGAAGGAAGGAAAGGAGATCCAACAATTCCTCACCTCTGCATTTAACCCATTGCCACAGTGGGCAGTTTTGAGGTCACTGCACCTCAGTGGTGGATTCAAACCTGGACCCTCCAAACCTAAGTCCAGTTCCTTAACCACTAGGCAACTGCCCCATAGATAGAGACAGAAACTACATGTATAGATCTTTTAAGTTATTATGAAAATGGCACAAAATCAAGGAAAATGGCTGACCTACTTCACATTTAGAAAGCTGGCACCCCCTGCAGGCCACTAATTTTTAACTAGAAGTGTGTCACGTTATATTTAGGCTGCATGTGCAGTCAGCAGTCTGCCTTAATTATGTGGGCGCCATGCATGATTAACAGAGTTCCCGCCACATATGGGGTCATTATGTCAAAAGTACAATTACCTTTGGTGTAGAACGCGCTGCTAGCCGCACACTGGCGCCCCAGGCTGTTGGTGCACGACGGGCCGCGTGGCTCATGGGGAACTAACAGGTCTGAAACATAGCCGGAGGGTGGATCTGGTGGAGCTTTAAATTTGACGTTAAAATCCTAAATCAATTTCGTATAAAGATTCCAGCCCGGAGGACGCTGGGATGGAGGTTCCACCGATTATGCATATACTGAAGCGACAACACCAAACACCAAACATGTAATCATTCCATCATATTTCTTTTTAAGCAAGAGGAAGCGGAGGTTATCGGCCGCCCCTCTGAAACAACACTGCATATAGATGGAAAAGAAAAAAAAAAAACGTTTCCAGGACGAGGGAAATGACTCTCGTCTATTCATGTTTCATCCACAACTTAAAATAATTACACCATGTCTGCAGCGACAGCCAAACTGATAAGTGGAAACATATTTGAGCCGGTATTCGCTGTGACATTAAGTGGAGTTTATTTGTTTCCCCCTGTTATTCTGCAGGAAGAAGCTGCTCTGAGCGTGTGAGTGATTGTTGGTCTCAGCCTTGTCTAAATGGAGGCTCGTGTATGGATCTGGAAAATGGCTTTATTTGTCACTGTCCCCTTGGTAAGTACGAGTTGGACTCACCTGGTTTATCTTATGCATCTTCTCTAAATAGATAGAAGATGTTTTTTTTATTTTATTTATTTTTTTTTTTTATTAAGGTTGGTTGGATTTTTATGTCAATAATTTGAAAGTTTTTTTATTTTTATTTTTTACCGTAACTTTTACCTCCCTACATTTGATTTTCCCCTGTAGTAAGAAAGCTCATGAAAAAATGATATATTATTTGACATAGAATGACGAACAAAGTTACTGTTTTTATAATAATTTTATTATTAACTTTTTTCTTGGAACGAAGTTTCACAAACATAAAGGCAAAGATGCATAATAAAATCTTCCGTAACACTTTTTAAACCCCTTTTTCCCCCACCAAATCAACAGGAAACACATTGTTAAGTAAAAATAAAATTAAAAATAAAATGTATAAATATATAAATGGAAAGAAAATTAATAACAAAAGAAATAAATTAATAAAAAAATAATGAAGAGGGGGATGTCCAGTTTTCCTTTTTCAAATTAAGTATTATTAGAGATTTTTGTTAAAAAGACATACTCTTATTTAAGAAAAAGAAAAAAATATTTTTGAATCAGAAGGGCTCAACCATCCCCATCCTGACAAAGATGGCGATTTAACCTAATTTTTTTTGTTTAGGAAAATTAATTTAAGCCGACATGGCTTTTAGCATCAAAATAACTTTTTAATTAAAACATACACTAATTGTAGTTATCTTAATGTAAAAGGCTCAAATTAAATACTGTTAATATTTAATTTTATTTTTTACAAATTTTCTTATTAAATACATATTCACCGTTCCTGCAGACTTTGTCATGAAACCAATAATATGAATAATTTTACTAATAATTTCTCTGCCTGGCCATGAGCTGCCCCCTGGTAATAAAGTGTGTTATCACAACAGTGACTCAGCCAGACACTTGTCTTTGAATGGTAGACCATTCACTGGTCACAAGAAAAGCAAAGAAATAAGTTCATGGTGGAAAAGAAACTGTCTTGTCCGTCTCCTGTATCTTGGTGTTCTGGACAAAGGGCAGATAAGTCACAGAGTTCACACAGGGCGAGGATATAATTCTGTAAATAATCTTTCCTCCGGCGTCTTATCATCGCGCTGCGCGTTTTCCGCCCTTGATGCCTTTTAGTTTAATAATTCCCGAGACGAATGATCCCGGCTGTTACAGTGGAATAAATCAAGGCCGATGCTGTCGCGGTCATTAACGCAGGCACTGGTTCGAAACATGGTCAGCACCTGTCGGACTGGCTGCTTTTATGACATTACACACAATGGGAGTGCATCTCTGTAAATAATTTGCTCCCACCATTTTTATGCCTATATGCACAAATTAAATTTAGAGGAAAACCAGAACACTGGCAGTGTCAGTGAAGCCTCCATTACGGTTGTAATTACAGTGGCAGATTTATAGACGGGCGCATGTGATCACGGTATCATTTGGGGGAATTGAGTTAGATGAATGGTCTGTCGGGTTTGTTTGCTTGGAGTCGCTGGTTGCGTCCTCCCTTTCTGATTTCTTTGTTATATTTGGTTTGAGGGTTTACCCAAAAACTCACATCCGTCCGTAATATTTCGACACAATATTTTTTTTTCATTTTTATTGCTCTAACACTGTTTAGATTACTGCAATATATTGCCACGATTCCAAATTATTTTTGGATGCATGACGCACGCACAGTTCACGAGATCATTCTGTTCAACAGAAGTCATCGTTAGTCAATCCGCCTGCATCTCAATACAAAAATAGGAAAATCAAATGGGATAATAAATAATTAAGAATCATTGTCTTCCTTGTTCAGGTCAAAGTAAAAAAAAGTTTTGTGAAGCAACTGGACATAAAGATATTTGGAAAACATTTCACCTCTCTGTGATTGTTGTTGACAAGCCATGATGGATGAATTAGTGACACTGGGAATAGGCAGAAGACAGGACAGACAGAGCTGGAGGTGGCGGAGTTAAAGATGCTGAGATTCTCTTTAGGAGAGACAAGGATGGACAGGATCAGGAATGAGGTGATTAGAGGGACAACACAGACAGGAAGATTTGGAGAAAAAGCTATAGATTGAGATGGTTTGGACATGTTCAGAGCAGGGACAGTGGATACATCGGTAGAAGACGATCCTAGAGATGGAGCTACCAGGTAGGAGACAAAGAGGAGATTGATGGATGCAGTGAGGGAGGACATGGACATAGTTGGAGTTAGAGTAGAAGATACAAAGAAAAGCTAAAAAGAAAAGAAGATTTCACGTCCTGAGACATAAACTGATTCATCCCAAAGACAAGCTGGACAATGTGGTCTTTGCCTTTCAGTCTAGTGAGGAATGTGTGGACCTCTACGTTGGGGAAACCAAGCAGCCGCTACGCAGGCACATGGCCCAACACAGGAGGCCCTAGTCACCAGGTCAGGACTCAGCCGTCCGTCCACCTTCACTTGTGGGCTACTAATCACTCTTTCAAGGACCACAATGTTCACATTTTGGCCAGGGGAGACAGATGGTGTGAGACAGGTGTAAAAGGAGCCCATTTTTGTCAACCTGTCACCCACATACAAAGCCCATTTGGGTAACACTGGAGAAATTTCCCCTCAGCAAGAGGTTTCACACAACAAAGAAGCATTTGAACAAAATCACTCTGACAATGACTGTAGTGACCCATCAATACTGCTCCACTGTTCATTTATATGTGGAGGAGGATGTCCACGTCCTGGCCAGAGAAGACAGATAGTTTGACAAGGGAGTGATGGAAGCCATCTACAGTCATGGAAAAAAATATCAGACCACTCTGCTGTTTTCTTCAATTCCTTGTTCATCTTAATGCCTTGTTCCACTAAAGGTTTATCACCTGGTGGAAAACAATGAACACAAAACCATGCAATGACTAAAAGCACTGTATTTGTCAGTACAATGTTATTGCTAGTGATGTTGGAACGGAAGTGATTTCTGTCACTGTCAATAAAACCATGCAAAATGGACAGAAGTCAGCTCTGAAATTAAACTGAATTATGACCCTTTTTTGTTGTTATTACATTTGTCCAGATTAATGTAGATTAAGTGGAAGCAGACTTTGAAATGGACAAGAAATTAAAGAAAGAGTGGACTAATAATTTTTTCCATGACTATGTCAACCTGGAGAAACCTTCTCTCAACAGAGGAGGACTAAGACACAAACTTTCTTTCACCTAAATTGATGTTCTGAGCTGTCTGAGCAGAAAAGTCTCCACAATTCCGGACAATCAGACCACAGTCTTATTACAAAGAAGAAAATGACCTATTCTTCTATACAGGCGGGACTCAACAATATCCATCTAAGCACTGCTACTGCAGGGTCAAAAAGGAGGAACTGTCTCCTCCTCTGAAAGCGCTCCGTCTAAATCATCAGAATGGATGTTTAATTTCTCCTCAGGGGTCATTATGCTTAATATAATCTAAAGACAGGCGATATATGTTGTTCTAGTGATCAAGTGTAATTTGACCAACTGCCAGTTAAATTTTGTCATTCATCTCACTCACGGAGTGAGACAGAGGACGGATTTGGGGGCTGAACTGGGATCAGGCAGTGAGACGGAGCTCAGATGTGCAGTCGTAACCTGATCACAAAGATATCGTTGTATTGCGGGGAAAAAAATCTAGCAAAAGTTGCTTACTCAGAATGTGGACAACTCTGCTTTAGAGTTTGTATGAAGCCCCACGGTACCATCACTGCAGTACGTTAAAGAAAATGTGATTTTTTTTTTTTTTTTTTTGAAAGAGGTAATAAGTTTCTCTTTCTTTCCCTTAATTCCTGCAATGCCGTTTGACTTTCCTGCCAGACGGATGAGGGAGTCGCATTCGGAGATGGTGACACTGTAAATGTGACATTCCTTCATGCAACATTAACCTCAGAGTGAACTGCATGCACGATTGGTTATTAAACACTTCTGGAACACTCTGTTGGAGGCAATAGCTGTCCATTATCTGGTGGTAGGAGGAAATATATGATATGATGAGGAAAGGGCAGTAGGAAGGTCATCAAGCATCCGGAGAGCTGTGCCTGCTGGACTGCTATCAATAAAAATTACACGGTAAACACGACAGAGAGACAACTCAGGACCGGCCGTGATGCACAGATCTTTAGTGCACTGTTGTGTTTAAATTCAATTAGTAAATTTAATTAAATTTTTTTGCTTTATTTTTGAAGAAACCGCAGATAAAAGTGAAATAGATTTGGAAAAACTGTCCCAAAACAAGTTTTTACTCGTGTCAATTTTCTGAATATTTATGCAAATGTTTGGATCCTAAATGAAAACAAAGTAATATTTTTTTCAGCCGCATTACCTGATGTTGGCCAGCGTGAGCAGCGCAGCGATCTATTTTGGGATTCTCCCCGTGCGTCGGTGTCGTCTTCGTTTACACAGATGGACGTATCAGTCACACCATCTATCTGTGCTTTTATTTACAGCAGCGGGTATTGACACGGCTACCTATCAGTGACATGCACACATGTATTTGGTGGCCAGATAAATGGGTTATGGATCAGTTTGGTAGAACCTGGTCGCTGTCAGCGATTCAATCAATTAGCATACTGCCCGGCGGAGGGAAAATCAATACTGCCATTATTTCTGTTGAGAAAAGGCGTCTTTGCCTAATAAAACATACAGCCGCACGTGGAGGTTAGGGTTCTCAACCTTCCCTGAAGAACAATTAAAATATATGGGTTCTCTCTGTATTTCTTTTCAATATTTTTCCATCATGTTAAACATTTACAAGAAGACAAACTAAGCAGAATAAGACTTAAGCCTTAAGAGAGTTATTTTCCCCCTTATCCCAGACTGATCCAACCTTTGAGGTTACCATAAAGTACTCTAAAATCTGGGAAAATTATGTGATTGTTATTATTTTTGTTGACCAGCCATGATGGACGGACACTAGGAATAGACAGAAGACAGGAGACAGAGCTGGAGGTGGAGCAGTTAGGCCTGAGATTCTCTTTGGGAGAGACAAGGATGGACAGGATCAGGAATGAGGTGATTAGAGGGACAACACAGACAGGAAGGTTCGGAGAAAAAAACTAAAGAAGACAGACTGAGATGGTTTGGACATGTTCAGAGGAGGGACAGTGGATACATTGGTAGAAGAATGATCCTAGAGATGAAGCTACCAGGTAGGAGACAGAGAGGAGATTGATGGATGCAGTGAGGGAGGACATGGAGGTAGTTGGAGTCAGAGTAGAAGATACAGAGGACAGGGGGAGATGGAAAACAATGATTTGCTGTGGAAATCTCTAAATAACTAACAAGCCAAATGTATGGCTGCTTTTTATTCTCTTTAGAAGAGACAAGGATGAACAGGATCAGGAATGAGGTGATTTTAGGGACAACACAGACAGGAAGGTTTGGAGAAAAAGCTAGAGAAGCCAGATTGAGATGGTTTGGACCTGTTCGGAGGAGGGACAGGGATTATCCTAGAGACAGAAGGGAAGGTCAAAATAGAGATTTCTGTCTGTAGTAAGAGGACATACATACAGTTGGAGTCAGAGTAGAAGATTCAGAGGACAGGGTCACATGGAAAACAATGATTCACTGTTGTAACTACTGAAAAAAAGACAATCCAGATGTGTAGAGACATTATTGTGTTGATTTATTATAGTGGTAACAATAATACAGATTCCGGTGCGTTGTCACTGAATCTGAATGTAAAGTCCACCAACCTCACACAAAAGTGTTCCACACAGCACCCAGCAGGAGTTAAAATATGATTCAGTCCGTCCATATTCTCATGCTGAGTCGCCGCCACGCAGAGTCAGGTTTTGCACTATTTGAGTAAAACATCGGGGCGTCTGCGAATCAACATGTACTGTTTTTAAAGAGCCGGCGCCGCGGCAATCCGTCTGGTGCGCTTGCATCACAAAGCTCTGGAGGGAAAAGTCTTTAGCAACATTAAAGCATCTGACAATCATGTCCATTTATGCAGATGATTCTAAGCAGAAATCCTCCCTGCGTGTGTCAGTCAAGTCACTGCGATTCCGCTCGGCGAGGACGTCAGCGTGATCACAATAGTAGCTGTCAGCAGTGACAGGCATGATATAAGCAGAGTGGAAAAAGGCTTGACCTGATGGGTTCTAGAAGCCTGGCACTGATAACCAGGCTTCATATCACACTAACCACTGATGTCATTTTACGAGACCCCTGAAATAGGTAAAAAGTAGAAGCAGGTTTTTTTTTTTTTCCTGATTTATGCAGCAATTTTGCTTCCAAAATTAGGGAAAACATCTCAGGACACTACGTGACACCCCAGCGTTTTTTGCAAAACATGACGATAATATCCGATAATATCTGTCTGGGGATATTATTGAACGCCTCTTACAGAACCTTACCTGGTTTTATAAACTCTCCCTCTGTTAACAACCAACCGTTTACATCAGGGGTTTTCAAAGTGTGGGGCGGGGCCCCCTGGGGGGCGCGGTGCAATGCGTGTGACCCTGGGGAACATGTTTTTTTTTCCGTTGAACTACAATAAAGTGTAATTGCACATCCTTGTGACTTGAACTATATCTCTTTTTTAGTTTCTTTATGTTAACAAGGATACGATGTTATGCAGAGGTGTAGCTAGAACTATTTTATAGACAAATACTGTTATTTATATTTGCAGCAGAGAGTAGGTGGTGGGAAGAGGTGGCGCGATTTGTTTTCTTGTTGCTGGGAGGGCGAAACAGAAAATAGTTGAGAAGTACTGCACTAAACATTCATGGTTAACACTGATGTCATTTTACGAGATCCCCCAAAATAGGTAAAAAGTAAAGCAGGATTTTTTTTTTTTTTTTTTCTGATATATGCAGCAATTTTGCTTCCAAAATGATGGAAAACATCTCAGGACACTGTGGGAAACTCCAGCTTTTTTGGCAAAACTAAGACATTACGTTATCGGATTTTCATACCTGTAAGACATTATCATGCTGATAACGGGACGATAATATCTGTCTGGGGATATTATTGAACGCTTCTTACTTTTACCTGGTTTTACAAACTCTCCCTGCTCAGTTAACAACCAACCGTTTACATTATTTATAACAGCACTCACGCATAAGGCTTTCTGAGTTTCCTCTTCTATTCCTTCCAGCTTGTCCCTTTTTTCAGGGGTTGCCATAGAAAATCAAGATTGTCCATCTCACCCTGTCCTCTGTTTCTTCTACTCTGACTTCAACTACCTCCATGTCCTCCCTCACTGCATCCATCAATCTCCTCTTTGTCTCCTACCTGGTAGCTCCATCTCTACGATATAATAATAATAATAATACCTCGGTTTTGTGTAGCGCACGGAAACATTGGAAGTTGACGGAGACGTAACGTGTCAATGGTCAAATGCAGATACGTGGGCGCGAGGTTGTTGCAAGTCTTGTAAGTGATGAGGAGGATCTTAAAGTGTGTGTGTGTTGTTTAATGGGATCCAGGGCTTCTGAACGTATAGCAGTTTCTGGAGTGCAGTGGAGGGGAGGCCAAGATTCCTCTACCAATGTCTCCACTGTCCCTCCTCAGAACATGTCCAAACCATCTCAACCTGTCTTCTCTAGCTTTTTCTCCAAACCTTCCTGTCTGTGTTGTCCCTCTAATCACCTCATTCCTGGTCCTGTCCACCCTTGTCTCTCCTAAAGAGAATCTTGGTGAAGCTTTATGAGTGTGATGTGCACTGTATCCGTTAAAGGTGAACCATAATATGTGGATGACTGCATTATTAGTCACGTGTGTGTGTGTGTTTTTACAGTCAGTGACAGTGGCTCCTCTTTAGTGCAGTGTTTTTATTCACCGTAGCCGCGTCCGTTACACTTTTAAGATACATAAAGCAAAATAATAAAGGAGCTTCCCGAACCTTCAGTCATTACTCAGGGAAAAGCGTCCGCAGCGGCAGCTCTGCTCTGGTTTTCAAATGAATGGCTGCCGCACATACAAGCTCATGTAACCCAATCAATAACGGTAACTTCATTACTGCTGTTGAACTTCTGCTCACCACATGTCAAAGTGAGGGATTGCCAGTGATTTCTTATGTAAATGAAACCAACATGCAGCAAAGCGCTCTCTGCAGATCACCTCTGAAGGACACCGCGGTGAGATGCTGGCTGATCTAGATGTTTCAGGTCAGCACGCCTGGCACCCGCACCATCTAATGCGGTGGTTTTCCAAATCCGTGGTGCCCGGAGGTGAAGGTGGGACTCCTGCGAGACGGTGAATTATTACCGGAGCGGTGGTTGGAGGATGTTACCGTGTTAATGAACGAGGAACAGCAGGTGACGCTGCTGCTATGGATCCACGTAGCCGCAGCCCTGTTAATGATGATTGATTATTGTGATCACATGACACACATCAGTGTCTGTTGTGTCACTGCTGCAGTGGCAGGCTGTCGCTCACTCAGACACATCCTGATGTCTGTCTGTTGGTGAAGCAAAAAAACAAACCCTGCAGATGTTTAAATGGGAGAAGTTAACACTGTATGAGCTGCTGCATGAAGAGACATTTTTCTTATTTTTAAAAGACATATTTTTCTTTTCCTTTCGACTTGTCCCTTTTCTCAGGGGCTGCCACAGCGAGTCAACAATTCCCATCTCACCCTGTCCTCTGTATCTTCAACTCTAACTCCATCCATCAATCTTTTTGTCTCCTACCTGGTAGCTCCATCTCTAGGATCACCATCACTGTCCCTCCTCAGAACATGTCCAAACTATCTCTATATGTCTTCTCTAGCTTTTTCTCCAAACCTTACTGTCTGTGTTGTCCCTCTAATCACCTCATTCCTGATCCTGTCCATCGTTGTCTCTCCTCTAGAGAATCTCAGCAACTTTAACTCCTCCACCCCTAGCTCTGTCTCCTGTCTTCTACCTATTCCTAGTATCTCTAATCCATCCATCATATCACAACTGTCCTCTAAACCTTTTCCTTCTCGTTAGCTCACTCTCTTCTATCACAGATACAACATTTTTAATATTTCTTTATAAAAAAAATATGAAATACATTCAGTCCTGATTTGTACAAGTTTAATGCACTTTTAATACAACACGTGGAAAATTAACCCAGTCCCTGCTTCAATTCCTGGCTCAGAAAACCAGTATTTGTATTTTCCTTCGCAGCCTCCAAAACAGTTCCTGGCACCAGGTTCTTTGTGCTGCACATTAGCATTGGTTTCAAAGAAACAGCTACGCAGAAAAATACTTATTTTTGCCATAAATTTATTTGCACAAAAGCTGTGGTTTCATCAAAAGCCCCTCCTAGCGTCGGAGGAGGGAGGAGAGGGAAGGGTGGGCGGTTGTCAGCTGGAGGGTTTTTCTGCGAATGCAGCAGTTGTTTGTGTTTTGTTGGATTTTTATTTTTTTTTTATTTTTTGTTGTTTGTGAAGCTTTGTTTTCTATTTAGGAGGAAAACCTGCTTATTCTGCACTAAGGTGCTTCTCCATACTTCTCATTATACATTAATTCCTCTGCATTCGTAAATGTAAAGAGTATTTCGGGGCCAGTGTGAAACATTTAACATCTGCCAACAAAACAAGTCGTTCTAGTGGAACCTCTTTTGACCTCAATGTAAGAAGAAGGCATTTGCTGTATGTAAAGAAAAATAAGAATTTTTTGTTTTTTTTCATGTGGATTGCTCAAGCTTATAATTATTATTTCTTTTATAATGAGCCTGGTAATTTTTATGTCTTTTTTTTTGCTTTTTTCAAATACTTTTTGTTATGTATGTATGTATATATATATAAACATACCAAAAAGTTATATTTTTCTTTATATACAGTGGATACGGAAAGTATTCGGACCTCTTTTAATACAAAAAAAATTTGTATTATTGCAGCCATTTGTTAAAATCAATAAGTTAATCTTTTTTGTCATTAAAGTGCATGCAGCACCCCATCTTGACAGAAAAAAAAATGTAGACTTTTTTTTGCAAATCCATTTTGAAAGAAAAATCGGAAATATCTCATGTAATGTCATAAATTGACAAATTTAAAGGGGTCTGAATACTTTCCGTACCCATTGTACATATGTTATTGTTATGATACATATTGAATATATATATATATGAATTTAATACGAGATATATTGTGTTGATCTTACACAATCCCAATGTTGAACGCCTCGAGCCTTTTCTTCATGCTAGTTAAAAAAAAAAAAAAAAAAAAAAAAAAGCCTGTACCAAGGACCACGTCTCTGATGTCTTTGACACCTATTTTATCTCAGTTATTCAGCTTGAACTCAAATCCAAACGCACTCAGATTATTCTTTGGTCTCTCAGTCCTCCTCATGCTATACAGAGTATTCATATAAGGCTGAATGGAAACTGATTTCTTTAAATACTTGTTGATGCACATTAGTCATTAAACATCTAAATACAGGACATGGATTTCAAAGATTATCATTCAGATGTACAGTAGTTTTTTGGTTTTTTTTTTCTTTAAAAAAGTTTACAGTAAATAGACAAGTTTCAGGGATGAATTCTCCTGATCTGCAGTATTCATCAGTAGAAAATGACTCTATCATCCCTCAACACAACTCCATCTTCTCTTTTTTGTTCACATTCTCTCTCATTTCTGCACCGCGCTTTGATTTTCTCCACTTTTTATTCCTTAACCCGACAACCGGGTGATTACAGAGCTGTCGAACACAACTTCAGCTGGAGAGCGGCAGCTAATCAGTGAACTCAACTATTTGCTTGTGACAAAAACTCTCAACCCAGACTGTGAAGTCCTCAGCTGGGGTTGACGTCTCAATTCCAGATTTCTAACAGTGCTATTGAGATGTTGGGTCTGAACTTGGAGCATTGGTTATGGTTGTAGGGATGAAAAGGGACGTCCTGATCTGAATCTCAAGTTTGGTGTCGGTCAAATTAGTCAAAACCAAAGCCTGTCTAGTCTGACATTGAAGCCCAAAGGTTTCACTAACCTAAGCTGGGTGGACAATGTGCAACTCATGGTCTCACACTGTGCGATCCGATGATCCAATTGGACCGATCACACTGTACGATCATACATGAGACATCTGACTCCTGCAGCCAGAACTGTCTTGGGTTGAAGTGTCTGTAAAATGTATTGTAATCTAATATAATTTGAATAAAGATGAGGAGGAGGAAGAAGGATTTTAGTTGAAGAAAGGCTTCAATGATTCAAAAAAGCTTTATTTTCATTGCAACACCTGTTAGACATATGATGAACAGAATAAGATCCTCGGCTCACCGGCTCGAGGTGAGAGGGAGAAAAAAGAGAGACGAGGAGAGGAGAGAAAAAGAGGAGGCAAGGACATTAGACAGGCAAGGACATTAAGTAGATGAAACGATGCAGAGACAATTTGCATCGTGAGATTATTGGGTGGGGGTGGGGGGTGAGGCAACAAGAGCTTTACAGGTTTGTAAAATGTAAAAATACAAAAAGATTCATGTCTCTGCAGCTTTGGGTGGAAAGATTCCTCTACCAATGACTGTCCCTTCTCTAAACATGTCCAAACCATCTCAATCTGTCTTCTCTA